>CAUEEP010000288.1:0-28623 GCA_958450365.1 Mesorhabditis belari | reverse complement strand
TCACAAAGCACTCACACTTAAACGAACAAAAGCTTTATATCTGATGCTATAATATAAACTCTCCACGTTTTTCATTTTCATTTTTGGTTGTCGATTTGGGAATTTAATATTGAAAAGCTCTTGTCTGCTCCATTTTGATATGCAAATTTCAAAATCAAACTTTTTCACTTATTGTTAGCATGTTCATCAATGTGATTAACGATGGTAGAGATTGGACAATGATGGTAGGGATTGGACAATGATGGTAGGGATTGGACAATGATGGTAGGGATTGGACAACGATGGTAGGGATTGGACAATGATGGTAAGGATTGGATAACGATGGTAGGGATTGGACAACGATGGTAAGGATTGGACAACGATGGTAGGGATTGGACAACGATGGTAGGGATTGGACAACGATGGTAGGGATTGGACAATGATGGTAGAGATTGGACAATGATGGTAGGGATTGGACAACGATGGTAAGGATTGGACAACGATGGTAGGGATTAAAATTCAAGAACTTATCTGCCTGGGGCAGATTCGCGGCTTTCAAAGAGTATATAATTAGATTCAACGTTGTACAAGCGTTTTGTTTAGGTTTTAAGTTTTAAGAAAACTTAGTAGACTTTCGAATTTGCAAAATCTCCTCCCTCACTACAAACAAATCAATGCGTTCTTGCCATCCCGTCTCGACCTTTCACCCATTTCCATTTTAAAGCCTCTCTTTTCTTTTCTTTTCCTTCTTCCGTCTAGTCATGCCATTTTATCAGTGAAAATTATGTGATCAATGACACATTTCTAAAAGAGAACCCTCAATCACTAAAGCTCTTTGAGCACTTTGAGCACAAATCACTAGAACTTTCTCCTTGAAATATCAAAGAACCTCTATCAAGAAGAAAACTAACTTTTGGATGCTGTGTGAGTGCTCCTTTGATCTCAGCTGTGCTCAACAAATGTCCGCTAACATTCATCAAATCGTGAACACTAGAAAACTCAAGTTTCAGTCTAAACTAGAGAATTAGCATTAAACAGACAGTATTTTAGAAACCGCCTTTGGACTTATCAGCAATCGCAAAGCAATCAGCGGACTTACCAGTCCACAAATCCAAGAAAGTCCAAGAGTTCTGCCAAAACAACTCCCCAGACTTCATTTCTTTTTCTGAGTTAGCTCTTTAGATCTTAACCCAATGGATTTTTCAGTGTTGTCGGTTTTCTAGAAGTCAAAGCTTGTTAGCTTGTTCAAAGCCCCACAAAAACATTGAAAGCTTGAAGAAATCACTGTTGAAAGTGTGGGAAGAGCTCGATGCAACCTATTTGATCGCCACCGTTGACGCCTTCTCGAAACGCCTGCGAGCCTGCTCAAATGCAAATGGTTTCAAATTTGATAGTTCATTTATAATTGTTAATGTACAATAAATGTTATTTCAATAAATTATTCAGTTAGAAATTTGTCCTTTTGCTGTTGTTTGCCTTAAAATCAGAACTTTATCTTGTTACGACAATTATTTCGCACTCTGTACACCATGAAAGAATTTGGCAAACTCAGTGATGTTTGTACTAGGATTGGAAACAATTTTAGTACTGTCTAAGGGAAACGAAAGAATTGGAAAGCATCTTTTAGTTTTAGAGTTGAAATAGAAGAAGAAAGACTTGCTGTTTTTCGAATAAACAGCTTTTAATGTCTTTTATAGAATAGATCGAATCGCTGTTGATCTTAAGAATCTGCGTTGGCAAGTTTCCAGAAATGCTCTTGATTCACTAAAAACTTTCGCAAGTGTTTTGAAATTCACAGAATTCCTTTCTCAAGTAAAACACTTATCTAGACGATGACAAATTGTTAACGGTAATAACGGTAATAATGTTGACGGTAAAAGGACAACGAAATGTGTTCAAGAGTACATATGATAAGCTTAGAATCATTTGAGCAGAACTTTTCTTTGAGCCGAAGGGATTAAATGAATTGCTAAGGCCAAATTTCATCATTTAAATTTATGAATCAAGCAAAAACTTCAAACAAACACTTCTTTTTGTTTAAATCGAACTTTATCTAGAACTGCCGAAATTTCGTTCCTTCGTCTTTTCCAACAGCAGACATTGAATGATTTGAGACTCCCAGTCAAAGCAAAATGATGACGCCAATGATGACGTCAATAATGGCTGCAATGAGCTTATTTAAGGTAATCCATTTTCTCAAGAATAGTCGACATTTATCTTGTTATGTTTTTTATGAACTGAATACTTTTGAGCTACCTAAATACTATTTTTAATTTAGGGAAAGTACTTGTACAAAGCGATGATGCCGAATTCGCCATGGGGAGAACACGAGATGGATTATGTGCTCATCCTTCGTAACTTCGATCTGTCACGGATAGAAGTAAACGCGGAGGAAGTTGAAAATTATGCAGGTTTGTACCCACTTAATGGCTGTAATCAATAACTACAAAGTTGGTGGAAGCAACTGCAGTTAAATTGAGCTGTAAGAGTAACGTAGTATTTGGCTAAATATGGATAGTCCTTTATTTGGAGAATATAATTTATCAGAATTACAACTAATTACATATATTACTGCTTTTTAGTTTTTCGGTATCGTTGGAAGAGTTGAAGAAACGCCTGGCGAATCCAACCGCAACTTCACGCCTTGGAGTTTGCCCTTCGAAAAACTAGGACATTCCGAAAAATGGTGGAGAAACATTGAAAAGCTGGAAGAAGATAACGAAGAATTAATTATTCGGATGTAATATTCATTGATTTGATTTGTTTGCTTTGTTAGTTTCTTTTTCATGATATTTAGTATTGCTTTAATTTTGTGCCAGTTTAATCGGGTTTTGTCATTTTTCCATGCACAGGTTGCGCGTGACGGGTCTTTTGTTGAATATCTTATCAACAGTTATTCAACAATTGTTTGCCACAGATCTTAAACGTTCGTTAGCATACTATATTTCCGGCCAATCCTTTGGAGTGGTTAAAGCTTAATGTGTTAATCAATGTCCATTTAATCAACGCTATAAAACTATTTTTTTTTGTAGACAAAAGTATCTACAGACAATGGAGTTCCTGGGGCAAAGTGGTGCACCCCAAACATTGTACCCTTAAGAGGTTTGAGATTGTTTTTTCTTGCAACATGCCATTTTAGGTATTCTACTTTGTAATGAAATTGGATCATGATCGTAAAAGAAAAAGAAGGAGGATACCACTGGAACAGAGGTATAAATAATATTGAGATAGTAATAACAAAAGTTGTGTCAGGTTTTGGGTACTAGCTCTACGAGCAATCTCCTTTCTTGTTTGATGACGTATCGGGAAATGCGACGAGCCGGATTTGTTGTTGTTCGAAAAAGGCTTGTTATTATACAAGTCTCGATGTTTATGCTTGCTTTCAGCAATAGTTTAATTATAATTTATATTTTTGAGGCTGCATCCTACAGAACCGGTTGCACAGACGCAAGCGACACCATCGATAAGTTATTGACGAGAAAGTTTCAATAAGCCTTCGACATCCGGAGAAACAATCATCAATATTTTAGCTGAAACAAAGAAGTACGGTTTGAAAGTTTCACAACACATGTTATATGAGAATTTTTACTCAGATTTTACGCAAGCAAATCTTAACTTTACATTCAGATCGCCTTCAGAACCTGCAAATGCCTCCTTGTCTCTATTTTTTCACGAACAGTGCTTGATATGTTTCGGACGCTTGAAAATGGCAAAATGAAGTCGGTATTATCTAAGAGTACAACTTTTTATTACAACCGTGACTGATGTTCAACTTCTTAGAATGATTCACCTGGCGATGGATCAAAATTTATCACCAATACATGAGCCTATTTCATCTAGAATAATCTCACCGAATGTAATGGCTAGTCAAGATGCAAGTTAAGCGGAATTTTGACGTTACTTGGAATATTTTAGTGGGAACGACCGAAGAGGATGAAACGTCTCTCGACACCTTTAGCGCCGAGGTTTTACAACTTGGAGGAGGTAATTGTTAATAATTTAAATAACAACTAATATTTGTTAAGCTCGCGACTACAGCTTCAGCCATGGGAGTGAATATCGCGAAAATTCAAGAAAACAATGGAGATGAACGAACAACGGCATTTAATAGGTATTTTATTACCCGTAGGAATACAAACTTGAAAACTTTAAATATGCTACAATGGAGCAAGTTTATGCGATCTAGTTAACTATACCACGCGATAACATTGCTTGGCATGTAAATTTGTTATATTCACGTTTAAATGCCCTTTTATCCAACTTCTTTCAAGAGTCCATTTCAAATGTCAAGAGGAGGACCGGCACTCGATCGTGGTTTTCTCGATCTCCATTTAACAGAAAACATCCTTACACACCACGGCCATTTCAACGAACGCCACTGATGCCAAAAAGTAAAACAGCAAATGGGAGGAGTAATATATTTACAAAGCGGGCAATATTTATGCACACAGTTGTGACGACTCCATTTATGCGAATGACTGTACTTGAGTAAGTGGTTTGATAGTTTTTGAAGCTAAACTATTGAAGTGCACAAAAAACTAATTGCAAGACGCTTAGCTGGAGAAAATGAGATAAACAAAATGTAGATATTTCAGATCAAGTTGTGGGAACGTGCTATCAAGTGCCAATCCGGATCCAAAGGTTCGCTCGATTTTCGCCATGGTTTCAGCCGACTTGTCGAATACCTACATTGAACACTCGAACAACTGATAACACCCCAAGAGATGAAAAGCTTGTTCAGTAAATAGTCATTCGTGTTCATTTTCATCTGTAATTCCGGTTCTTTGTCCTGATAATTTTTTTGCCGGTTTTAACTGTCTTTGTACAAAAATAAAATTATCAGTCTATTATGCACTAGATTGCTACTGATGAGGGGCGTGTTCAGGAATTTCATGGTTGTGTTAGTTTTTGCCAAGTGCCAAGAAATGAAGATTACGATCATAATGAATAGGAAGATCGGAAAAAGTATAATTAAACTATCCAGTCATAAAATTCAAAAGAGTGATGTACTGAAATTATCGGCTTTAAAGACCATTTTACATTTTTTAAACTTACATTTTAGAGACCGGTGCTGCGGAATGCAACCGCTGTGTTGTTGGGATGTCGACTCGAGCTCGTGGAATACTGCAATTGGCCCACCTAGTATTTCAATTAGAAATGGGCATTACTCAATTGCGTTGTGAAAATGATTGTGACACCATTTTCAATGATCAACCAATAGGATTGAAGTACGTCCAGGATTTGATCTAAAATAGTGAAATTAGTTACAGGTCCAACTAGGGAAAGGTCCGATTTCGATGAGATCAAACTGAACCAAAGCCATATTACTTACGCAAGTTACGGGCAAAAGAATGTAATCGAAGCAAAGACTACGAGCTAAAGAAAAAACTATTCAAAATACAACTAAAGTGGTGTATCAGAATACAAAACACGATCGTGTTGTTTCGCGGCTGACTTGTGGAACTTATAAAGCTTTGGCTCGAATTATGAAACTTCACTGTTCCCTAGTAATATAAGAGTAAAGAAATCGACTTATAAAGTAAACTCAAGTTTATCGAAATCGTTTTTTGAATGTTTTCGGAATGGCTACTGTTTCTTATTGATTTTGATAATAAAATTTAGAGATAGTTGAAGAAAAAATTAGAGGAAAAAGAAAACGAATGATGTCCGGCAGATGTTTGATTTGGATGATCACTTGTTTGTTGGAGTTGAATGAACTGAAAACGTTGTTTAGATAGAGCGCGTACAATTTACAATTTATTTCTGATCTCATTGTTTCAGCACCTAGCTACTATACTCTTCAAAGCTTTGAAAAAAAGCACATTTAGAAAGTACATTAATTTGAGAGTATTGGCAGAGTAGTCTCACCTCCGAATACGAGTTGAGCACAATAAAATAAAGAAGATTTGTTTTGATTTTCTGAATCGATTGATTAGATTTAAAAATAATATTAGCGTGCAAAAATCTGTGAAAAAATAATGGAAAAAACAGTTTGTGAAGGCGAGACTTGTCTGGTGTGATAACAAACAATTGGCTTTTAAGGACTGACCGTGCCATCCGGTGACCTCATTTGCATCGACAACTCATACCTAATTGTTTTTAGTTGAACACTTGTAAAACTTGTAAAACTTTAGTTTTAACATCATAAAAGCGTGTTGATGGAAAAGGAAGTTAGGGAATAAACGTAGGTAGGTCAATTGGTGATGGAAAAAAGCTAAACACGCAATGCCAGCAAAAAAACATATCTCCAGCACTCACCCACTGGACTGACCAATCCCACAATAAAGACAAGAGAGTTGGAAGGCACTGAGAAACCCACCTACCCGCACCCCAATCCACCACAAACTTGAGTACTGAAAGTTTAAAATGAGCCCTGGGGCAATATATTTCATGTTAAAAACGATTTCCTTACGGGAAGCCAGACTATTCACACAGATCTACACAGCCAGAGCTAAAAGCCTGACCTTAGCTTATCCTAACTACACTATGGATAGATTTAAATGTATAGGTAAATGACTAATAACATACAAGCCCGAAAAGTCTCTCTGCTGTATGGATGCTCATCTGGCTTTGGTCAGATGATCTGATATTTTACCTTTTTCTACAAAAGAGCTAACCATTGTGCCTAGAGTAAAGCGAGCTAATCCTTGGAAGATCAGCTCTGAACTGAGCTCAGTGAAAGACCAAATCTAGTTAACACTTATCATCTGGAAAAGCCTATTTTCTATTAAGTTTTGGAGTTAAGTTTAAGTCCAAGTCTTTATTAATGAAGATAAGTCAAAGCCCTTATTAATGAAGACAAAAGAGCCCTAGTTAAATAATCAAAATGAACAAAGAGCCAAAATTGAATTCTTCAAGTTATATTGGATTGGTCATTTCAACAAAAAAATACTATTTGGTTGAGTCCGAAAAGAGCCTAAGGTCCTGAACAAGAAAGGCTTTATCTCTCGCTTTATTCACGTTCACGCCATATCAAATTTGGCCACATCTAATCCTGAATCTGTCTTTCTGAAACTGTCTTTGATGAACGAAGGAAACCCCTTTGATTTGTTTTAGTGTTATCTTTGAGACGTTAGATAAATTTTTATGAACAAAATTCGTGAGGATGAATCATTGCATACTATCCATTCATGCTGCAATATTACCCAACATTTCGTGGGGAGTAGCTTTCAAAGTTCGTGTATATCTATGTTCGTGTATATTCGTGTATATTGTTTATATGGCAGAAGAATTCGAAAGAAAAGTGAACCTTAGCCTAGAGGCCTGGAGCTACAAGCCACATAAACGAAGGAAGCCCAAAATTGATTTCTAGTACCTCGGTGAAGGCTTGATAAAAGTCTATGTGAATCTGTCAAATCGGTAGCCGCTCGACATGGGGTTACTAATATTGCTCTAATCCTGATGCCGATGCATCAGTAAACAAAACTTGTCCACCTGTTGAGACGATTACCTCGGAGATTTCGGGTCACTGGTTCATTTCGCATCATTTCGTCAATGGTCATTTCCGCGTACAACGCTAGGCACACCTCGTCCATTCAGCTTTCTCTGTTGGCTTGGACTGGTTTGGAACGGGTGTCATCAGCCTCGAGTCGCCTCGAGCTGCGCTCACTCTTGTCAAATGAAACGCGTCTAAAACCTCGTCTAAAACCATGAAATGCGTAGAGATAACGTAACCAATAAAACGTTTACAATTTCTTAGTGTACAGCCACCGTTTAATCAACGCTAACACTTGCAGCTGTGCTTTTTCAATCCGGCTTTGGGAAATTGATTCGTCTTGTAAATTCACTGTGAATCCTAGAAAATTTAGATGATGAGAGCACGGCATCAACAAGAAAAACAGCGCTGAAAATGTTGTTTTTTAAATCCAATTTGGCACCCCGAAATGTGTCAAAAATTAAAGTACTGTTAAAAGCAAATAAAGCTTATCGAGCTCGTTTTAGGCTTTCAGAATCACTATAACACTTCCAGTCTACGATAGAGGCTCTGAGTTATAGCTCTTCAAAAATAGAGAGAAATTCGCGAAATGATAATCTTTTGTCCGTTATTGTTCATATGGCAGAAGAATTCGAAAGAAAAAGTTAACCTTAGCCTGGAGGCCTGGAGCATACTGCCTCATAAATGAAGGAAGCCCAAAATTGATTTCTAGTAGTTCTCGGTGAAGGCTTGATCTAAGTTTTTCTGATTCCGTCAAATTTGTAGCCGCTCGATACGCACCCCCAGGGGTGACTAATACCGCTTTTAATGCTGATGCCAATGCATCAGTAAACAGAACTTGTCCACCCGTTAAGACGATTACCGAGATTTTGCTTCACCGGCTGCGTCAAACCCTTGGCACATTCTGTCCATTCAGCTTTCTTCTTTGTTGGCTGGACTGGTTTGTGGACGGCCGTCATCGCAGCCTCGAGTTGAACCACTATTTATGAAGTGAAACACGTTGATCGAACTTCGTCTAAAACCACCAAATGCATAGAGATAACGTAACCAATAAAACGTTTACAATTCCTTAGTGTACAGTCACCGTTTAATAAGGCTTAACTTGCATTTGTGCTTTCTCAATCCGGCTTTGAGAAACAGATATAAGTTCGCAGTGAATCCAAGAAAATCCAGCAACTGGTTCCCAAACACACTTCTCGATTGCAGGGGTGATTCCAACTCTATTCAGTGTCTCGAACTCTATTCAGGCCTCGAACTCTATCCAGTGTCTCGAACTCTATTCGAAGTGTCTCCAACACTATGCCTCTCATTCTCAATATCATTTTGTGGCTATCAGCAAAGACTAAACCCATCATCTAGATAACGAAAAATCTGAACGATTTAGACCCTAAAGTGATTAGCTAGTGCACGAAACAGTTTCGTAAAAACCCACAGAGCTGGGATGAGACCTAAAGGGGAGAACAGTGAATTTGTAGTATTGGCCTTGCCAGGCAAGAGCCAAGGTAATTCTGCGAAGGCGAGTCAATGTTTTTCAATTCGCACTTAAACACGAAACTTAGCAAAGTTAAGTCTTAAAAGGTAGCAAACATTAGAGATTTCTATTCGTTTCCGTTTCGGATTTCCATTGCCATTACGTCGCTAAAGTTTTGTTTTCAGTTGAACGGGAGACACGAAACGAAACGCGAATGTGGCTTTTTGTCCGGTTAGTAGAGAAATTTAGTTTCGAAACTGTTGAACTTGAGTCATTTCTTGAGTGGCTTTCTAATCTGTGATTTTGATATGTTTTAATGGCATTTTTATTGAGTTATGGTTACAACAGACACGGCCTGACAGACAGACAACAGACAGACAAAAAGAAGTAAAGAAGTAAGTTAAAAAGAAGAAGTAAAAAGTAAACTCCCTCTGGGTAACGGGAGATCATCTCTGATATTAGGTTGGCAACTTTCAAACTTCCGTTTTAGGTAACAACTTTCTTATTCTACAAAACTTTAATCCAAAAGATATTTGCGATTATTATCGATGATTTCTTCCCATCTTTGGCGCAAATCCCTGGCTTTGAAAGTCGCACATAATATCTGCTTTTTTTTTGTTTTCTTTACTTTCTCTTTGTCTTCTTGAGTGTATACAAGTTCTGTCTGCTCTTTCTTTTTCTCTTTCTTTAAGGATTTTTGGGGAAAACCACAGAGAGTGAACGCTTATCATCTCACTCAAACTTTTAAAAGGAAGGATCAAAAGGGGGAAATGAAATCATTTTAACAATACTTTTGCTTTTAACAAAACAAAGAAAAAGCAAGCCAACGTTTTGACTAGCCAATGACTGGGAAAAATGTTTTGATTGTCACAAAGTTATCACAGCCGATCGAGGTATTTCTTTGTGTGACCGCGTAATCCGCTTCGACGTCTGACGCAGGGCTTTTCCATAAGAGGAGCTCTTGGTACCGGTTCCTGTTTCGTCTCTTTCGGTCTAGGTCCAGGTCCAGGTCTCTTCCGGTCCAGGTTATACTGGCCATATCCGGAATGGAGCTGACCATACCGCGATCACTTTGACCACTTTGACCACAAAGACCACTTTGACCATACCGCGTCGTCACCCATCGTAGATTTAAACCCAAATGAAACGTATCCGATCTAGCACACTCACACAACAATTTTACGGATTTGAGTGCTTTGCTTTGAGTGCGTCTGAAAGCAAAGCATGGCTAAGAGCTGGACTAGGTAAGAGACTTTAAGAGTAGGTAGTACTGCACGGATAAAACTTCATAAGTACCCAACTCGTGAATATGTCAAAAGTATTCTGCTCACTTTTTCTGTCTGGGCGAGTCCTTTCCTAACTCACTTGCACGATCTGTGACCAATCTGGGTGCAATCATTTCCAATCACTTTCAATTCCTTCCTTCATTTATCTCCAAACTCGGCTAAATTTGGGTCGAAAACAAAGCCAATTTTAGCCTCTCTTTCTCTTTTTTCAAGAAAGTTTGATATCAAAGCTACCGTCCACAACCCTCTTCTTATTCTCTACTTTCTTTTCTTTCTTTTTTTATTCAGTTTGACGCCACAAATTCCCCTTCTACGTAAGTCTCGATTAGAAAAAGAACAAAATTGATTTATCTCTTCAAAAATTTCATTACAAAGGAATCTTTTCTCTTTTTTCTTTCCTATCTACAAATGTTTTTCAAAGAAAGCAAAGAACTGAAGGAAGGGATTCAGAAAACATTTGATAAAAAAAGAAAATTTAGCTCTGGCTGTGTGTATCGGTGTGATTTGATTGAGCTTCTAATAAGAAAGTCGCGCTATAAAATTAAATATGTACACCAGTAAAGGGTTTATTTTTACCAGTAAAGGCCAGCAGTAAACTTTCAGGTACTCAAGTTTGAGGTGGCGGGTAGATTGTGTTTCTCGAATGCTCGCTTCAGCTCTCTGATATTCATTGTGGTGTTGGTCAGTCCAGTGGGTGCCACCTACTCGCTCGCTCAAAGCAAGGAAGTCCCGATTGGGGAGGGATGTGAAGAAAAGGCTGAAAAATGTGCGTTTTTGGATCACTTGCACACTTTTAAAGAATTTCTCTTTTCTTTTCTTTTCCATTTTAGAACAGCTTTAATGTTTTACAAGAGAAATAACGATATATGAATTCATTAAAAAGTCAAACGGAAATGCATTTTACAGAAATTAAGATAGAGCGTAAGTTCAAAACCCTCAAAATTGTCTTTAAATCTTTTAAAAGATTCAAAATTTTGCGTTGCCGATCTAAAACATTTCCGAGTCAAGAATAGAAAATGTTAGCCTGGAGTGACCAGATTTGGTTACGTCGATCCCTTTCTTCTTCTTTTAGTCCCCTCCCCTCTTTCTTATCATTAAATCAGCCCATTTTCTTTTATATACTTTCATATAAACAGGGAAAGACCCTTTCCTTTTCAATTCTTCTTCCGATTAAAAGTTCGACATTTTTATTTAACGAGTCTAGACGAAAAGTCCGATTTTGGTGTGGCGAATACCGCATAACTATTTTTGTTTTTCTGAATCAATTGTCAATCTCAACTATAGCTGTTTTCCCTCAAAACGCCCTAAAACCTAAAACGTGTTTGAATTGATCGAAGCATTGAAGAGATTTCGAGGGGTGAAAATGCGGAGTGACCAAAAGAAGGAATCGAGTCACTTTAGGGGACAAGTTTAGTGTCGTCAAAATAGAGTTAGCTTTCCAAAAAAATTGAAGATTTCACTATAGCCGTTTGCTGGGAGCCGTTTGCCCCCGTTTGCCGTTTGCCTCTCAACTATAGGTGTTTGCCCCAAAACGCCCTAAAACCTAAAACGTGTTTCAATTGATCGAACCATTGAAAAATTTTGAGGGCGAAATGCGAGTGACCAAAAACACACTTTTTGAAAATCCCACTTTCACAAGAGTTCGGCTTTGACTATATAGTGGAAAATGAGCGCCTTTCATTCAATATCATTCAATATCATTCAATATTATTCAATATCATTCAATATTATTCAAAATAATTAAGAGTTTGGATCATTTCATGGGAAAACTTTGTATTTACAATTTTCTTTTTTGTGAATAAGCCGGTTTTTTTGACAATTTAGAGGGTTTTGAACTTACGCTCTATCTAAATTTCTGTAAATGCATTTCCATTAGACTTTTAATAAATTCATATATAGTTATCCTTTCTTGTTTTAAAGCTTCAATTCTGGGAAGCTAACTCTATTTTTTGACGACACTAAACTTGCCCCTAAAGTGACTCGATTCCTTCTTTTGGTCACTCGCATTTCGCCCTCGAAATCTCTTCAATGCTTCGATTAATTGAAACACGTTTTAGTCTATTTGTAGGGAGATTTACAACTTTCAAAAATAGTTTATAACATTCATCGATTCTCGTTTATAACATCAGCTTTCTATCGTTGGGAATTTATGTTGAAAATGTTGAAATCCGCATTTCTTATGCATTTACCTCATAATAAATAATATACTATCGATTTAGAAAATGCACAAATCTTCCTTATTCTATTGTGCTCAACTAACGTATTTGGAGGTGAGATTACTCTACCAATACTTTCAAATTAATGTACTTCAAAACTTGTAGTCTTTAGCTTCGATTGCATTCTTTTCCCCTTAACTTGTGTAAGTAATATATAGATTTGTCGCATTTTCTAAGAGATCATTAAGTGATAAGTGTTGTCCTTGCTTTTTGTGTCACACTCCGAATCTGATAAAATCACGCCATTTCTCTTGTTTGTTTGTTTTTCGTATATCAGTGAGGTGTCCCGGAAATTGCTGACCAGTGTTCGAGGGGCTTGAGAGCGAAAAATAAGATGAAAAAATGAAATGAAAACGACCAATTGAAGTAACACGTTTCCCCAGAAACAGTTCGCCGACTTATTTAATTGTAACTTAAGTCAAAATCTTCCCAACCAATCTAAAGAAGATTAGATTTTTGTTTACAAACTCTCGTAATCAGGCAAGTTCTGAGGCAACTACGGGAGGCAAGTTCTGAGGCAACTACGGGAGGCAAGTTGTGTTTTGACCCTTGTTTGCTTTAAATTCTTCGTTCGCTTTGAAAAACTTCCCTTGACATGCCATTCCGGGACACCTCACTGATGATACGAAAAAGGAATGGCGTGATTTTATCCGATTCGGAGTGTGACACAAAAAAGCAAGGACAACACTTATCACTTCAAAGATCGCGAGAGCTTTCTCGAAGGCGTAAAACAGATGAGATCTTTTGTCTATCAAAGGCGGTGCCTTTCTTTCTTGTTCTTTCTGAAGCTTGGTGTATTTTGTGCTGCTCTTTTGCCATTGCCATTGTTAAATCGATCAAATTTCGATACTTTATGGTTATTTCTCATTAAATCAAATCGGTTAAATCCCTTTAAATTTCCATTTTTGCAATTTGCATTACAAAAATCTGAATTCCTTTTGCATTCTATTCCTATAAAATTGATTGATTTGCTATTTTAAATGGAAAAATTGAAATTGAAATTGAAATTGAAAACTTTCACTAGTTTAATGAGGCTTTTTAATGCTAATTGCAAAGATTGCAAATTTTGCAGAGTGATAGTCGATTTGACGCAAATGTGGATATGACCGAATGATGTTTTTATTAATTAACCTAACCAGGAAAAGCACAAACTCAAGGTGACCTTTTCACATCCTTTGCACTTTATAGGAGTGGCTATGTGGAATCCGAATCTGAAATCAAAATATCCCAGATGACTTTCCTAACGTGTAAAATTTCAATTGAAAATTTGGTTTCAAAAGGAAGAAAAACAAACGAAAAAGCTGCACAAGGGATCGAACCCTGATCCTGTGAGCAAACTTAACCTGTGAAGCGAACTTGTCGATCAATCGGCGATCAACTTATCAGGGATCTGCCTAATCAGCAGATTCCACAGCAGATATCAGAGAAGTTGTGAGGGGAAATGAGTCATGTTGAGCACAAAATCTTGGCGTTACGTATTCAGAAATGATCTTTACGAATGTAAACAAGTTAAAAAACTTAATTTAGATGATTTAAACGTTTAAAATCTTTAAATTTACACGAAATTGCTGCAAAATTGCGGTCTTACACTTTCTTGAAACAGCTAAAACGGTTTACTTTTTGGTAGAGTCTTGAAACAGTCAAAACGGTTACTTTTTGGCACTCAAAGCAAACTTTTGAGCCTTTTTTTCAAGCGATAAACGACTTTGTTTAGTAGCTCTAACTTGTATTGCCCGCATAGTTTTGTTTCACATAATTTGAATTAATGTTTTTAAAAGTTGAAGCTATTGGGTTGGGGGGAATGAGTCGGCGCCGAAAATGAAAAGGAAATTTGTAAAACTTATAACAGACTTTGTCAAATGATATGCGTTTGATATCCGTAGAAGGGTAACTAATTCTCTACAAATAATATTTAAAAGAGAACTCAAACAGCGCCTCAACTCAACAAAAAGGCCATTTTTCACAAAATCTATAAACTGTGACCTAGCGGAAACGGTTGGAGGGATCTTCCTGTAAATTTGGCAACCTATGCAATTGAGTATACTCTATTTTCATTCCCTTTTTCATTCCCCGATTCCCCCGGCTATTCACCCTTTTCACAAGAATCTCTTTCTTAATCACGCCATTTCTTTTGTACAAGCGGTAAACGACTTTGTTTAGTGGCTCTAACTTGTATTGCGTAGTTTGCGTGAGGTGTCCCGGAATGGAATGTCAAGAGAAGCTTTTCAAAGCAAACGAAGAATACAAAAAATATAACGCTTAACGCAAAAATCAACTCGAGGACAGTAGAAAAAGAAAGTTAAAGAGGCTGATAAGGATCACTCTTTTCAAAATATTCAATGCGTTTATACGTATTTCGCGCCTTTTCATTCCCCCCGATCCCCGGCTATTCACCCTTTTCACAAAAATCTCTTTCATAATCACGCCATTTCTCTTATTTTATTCTATCAGTGAGGTGTCCCGGAATGGTATGTCGAGAAGAGTTTTTCAAAGCGAACAAAGAATTTAAAGCAAACAAGGGTCAAACTACAACTTGCCTTCCGTAGTATCTGTTACGAGTTTGTAACAAAATCTAATCTTCTTTAGATTGGCTGTCAAGATTTTGACTTAAGTTATAGAATATGTTGGGTGGAGGGGGACTCCCCTCTAATACGCTGAAGGAGTTGAGTCGGGTTGTTGGGGTGTTAGAGATGATAGGATATCAAAAGAAATCCACTCTTTAAGTTAACCCAAATTCTAGTCCATATCCGTTTACTCCTAAGCAAACAGCTTTAAACAATAAAGCTTTAACAATCAATCTATTCATTCATAACAATCAATTCATCAATCCATCCAATTCACAACAGCCAATTCATTTAATTCATCCATCTTAATCACGCCATTTCTCTTGTTTTATCTTTTGTTTTACCATTTCTCTTGTTTTATCACGCCATTTCCTGAAAATATGTAAACATTCATTGAATATTTTGAGAAGAGTGATAAGAATCATCTCATTCATTTTTATTCACCCGCCGATTCACTCCATGTCATACAGCTTCGTCTGACTACAGTTTCGCCTGACTACAGTTTCGCCGATCGAATTGCCACATATGATTCTGAACCTTTTGCTTTCTGTAGCCGTCTTTGTTTGAAACGAGTTACTAAGGAAATCATTTTTTTTTGTTAACTCGACCAATTCTACTTGCAATATAACTTGAAAAATTCAATTTTGCCTCTTTGTACATTTTGATTTAAAATTATTTAACCACGGCTCTTCGATATTTCTTCATTAGTAAGGGCTTTGACTTAAAAACTGAACTTAAGAGTACCCAAGAACTGAACTCAAGTACTTAAGAACAAATAAACTCTGCCAAATGATAATTGTAACTAGATGTAGTGTTTCACAGAGCTCATTTCAGAGCTGAATCTTCAAGGATTAGCTCTTTACTCTAGGCACAACGGTTAGCTGTATAGAAAAGATAAAGTATAAATATTCAGATCAAATGACCAGCCAGATAAGGGCATCTATATAGAAGAGAGAACTTTTTAGGCTTTTATGTTATTAGTCATTTTACCTATACGTTTAAATCTATCCATATTGTAGTTAGGATAAGCTAAAATCGAACATTTAGCTCTGGCTGTGTGAATCTGTGTGAATGATTAGGCTTCCGGCAAGAAAATCGCTTTATAACATGAAATATGTACACCAGGCTCATTTAAAGGGCACATTTTAAACTTTCAGTACTCAAGTTTGGGGTGGATTGGGGTGGCGGGTAAGATTGGGTTTCTCGAATGATAAATAATGATAATGATAATGATCTCGAATGATTCTCGCTTCAACTCTCTGATATTTATTGTGGTGTTGGTCAGTCCAGTGGGTGCGTGCTGGGGATATGCAAAATTTGCGTTGCTGGCATTGCGTGCTTAACTTTTTGCATCACCAACCCAGCTTACCTACGTTTATTCCCTTTTTTCATCACCAACCCAGCCTACCTACGTTTATTCCCTTTTTCTCCATCACCAACCCAGCCTACCTACGTTTATTCCCTTTTGCTCCATCACCAACCCAGCCTACCTACGTTTATTCCCTTTTGCTCCATCACCAACCCAGCCTACCTACGTTTATTCCCTTTTTCTCCATCACCAACCCAGCTACGTTTATTCCCTTTTTCTCCATCACCAACCCAGCCTACTACGTTTATTCCCTTTTCTCCATCACCAACCCAGCCTACCTACGTTTATTCCCTTTGCTCCATCCCACCAACCTCAGCCTACCTACGTTTATTCCCTTTTGCTCCATCACCAACCCAGCTACCTAGTTTATTCCCCTTTTCTCCATCACCTAACCCAGCCTACCTACGTTTATTCCCCTTTTGCTCCATCACCAACCCAGCCTACCTACGTTTATTCCCTAACTTCCGTTTCCATCAACACGCTTTCATGATGTTGAAACCTAAAAATTTTACAAGTGTTCAACTAAAAACATTAAGGTATGCGTTGTCGGTGCAAATGAGGTCACCGGATGGCACGGTCAGTCACTTAAAAGCCAATTGTTCGTTATCACAGCAGACAAGCCCTCGCCTTCACAAGCTGTTTTTTTTCGATTATTTTTTCACAGATATTCGCACGCTAATATTATTTTTCAAATCTAATCAATCGATTCAGAAAATGAAGCAAATCTTGCTTATCTTATTGTGCTCAACTTACGTATGCGGAGGTGAGATTATTCTACCAATTAGAGTGTGTTCCTCGCGAGTAAGTAGTTACTCGAATAAATTTGCACGAGATAATCTTTTACTCGAGTAATAGCTCTGGTAATTGTCGAGTAATGCGTTTTCTGAAAAGTGCGCCGGCGCGAAGGAGAAAATATGAAAGGAATTTTTTGGTCGGTTTTTCAAAAAAATTATTTTTTACATTGGAAGGCATTTTACATTTTACATTGGCTGAGTATCTTTAAAAAGTGACGTATATAAGGCGCGGGGCTCGTGATTTTTCCGCTATTTTTACAATAATTTTTGCTAAAATTGTACGGTAATTTTTCCCAAGTATGCGTTTTAAAAGCGTATTACTCGTGAGGAACACACTCTACTACCAATGCTCTTAATAATAATGTACTTTCTAAAATGTGCTTTCTAAAATGTGCTTTCTAAAATGTACTTTCTAAAATGTACTTCTAAAATGTACTTTCTAAAATGTGCTTTCTAAAAATGTACTTTCTAAATGTGCTTTTTAAAAGCTTTGAAAGAGTAGCTAAGATTTTTGAGAGCAATGAAATCAGAAAATGAAATTGTAAATTGTACGCGCTCTATCTAAACAACGTTTTCAGTTCATTCAACTCAACAAGCGAGTATCATCCAAATGAAACATCTGCCGGGATCGTTCGTTTTCTTTTTTCATCTAATTTTTCTTCAGCTATCTCTAAATTTTATTATCAAAATCAATAAGAAACAGTAGCAATCCAGAAAACGATTTCAAAAAACGATTTCGATAAACTTGAATTTACTTTATAAGTCGATTTCTTTACTTTTACTAGGGGAACAGTGAGATTTCGCAACTCGAGCTAAAGCTTTATGATTTTACGCAAGTCAGCCACGAGCAACACGATCGTGTTTTTAGTTTTTTTTTTGCCTAAATGCTCTAGATTTCTATACAAACACATTTGAAATTTGAACGAATATCGAATTTCTAACGGTTACCGCCACTCACCAAACAAGTGATCTGGTCGTGTAGTACAAGCAGCACTATAACAAGGAGTTATAGTGCCGCTGTCTCGCATTCTTAACATCCCTACTTCGATCCGCTTTAGATCGATGTTTTTACATTTTTATTTTTATTTTTTAAGCAATAAGTTGAATTTTGAATAGTTTTGAGTCTTTAGCTTGTAGTTTTTAGCTTCGATTGCATTCTCCTCTTGCCCGTAACTTGCGTAAGTAATCTAGCTTTGGTTCGGATTGATCTGATCCAAATCTGACCTTCCCCCTAGTTAGACCTGTAACTAATTTCACTATTTCAGATCGGATCCTGGACGTACTTCAATCGTATTTGTTGATCGTTGCCCTCGTGATCATCGTGATTCTCATTGCGATCGTCATTGCAATCATCATTGGCGTCATCATTGTTGCTTTGACCGGGAATCTCAAATTATTCAATTTCTGCCGTTCAATTCAACGTCAACGCAGTCGGTAAAGCAAATTTCTAAATGAAATACTAAAATTTGGACCAATTGCAGTATTTCACAGCTCGAGTCGACATCCCAACAACACGAGGTTCCATTCCGCAGCACCGGTCTCAAGAATGTAAGTTTTAAAAATGTAAAATGCTCTTTAAAGCGGATAAAATTTCAGTACACTCCTCTCTGAATCAATAAACAGCGAATCGCTAATCGAATGGCTTTTATGCTCCTGTCCTGGTTTTCTGTTCTGACTGGCCTAGAAACCAGACCTGGACCTGGCTCTGAACTGGCTTTTGAACATCTTGCCCAGTCATCCAATCAAATACTTTCATTCTAACATGATTTAATTAGAGAAAATCCTAAACTTTCACAGTATTCTTATCATTTTACAGATTCTTAACTCACTTGTTTTGTTTTGTCACATTGTTAACTCACTTTCCCATCTTTTACGTTTTCAGTTTTTCTTTCGGTTACCATTAAAGCTCATTTACTCTATTTGCTCATTTGCACGAACTATTTATTAAAATATTACTTTTTTGCTCAAAAAGAACAAAAGAACAAAATACCCTTTCCGACACTCTGTATATTCTTAATTACTCAAAAGACTAACATTTTATCTACAACCTTTATGCAAACTGTGCAAGATTTCCATTTGATTCTCAATTGGTTCGCACTTGGTTCGGATTTGGTGCCATTTGATCCCAATTGGTTCCAAATTGGTTCCCATTTCGTTCCCAGGCGGTTCTGGATTTGGTTTTCCATTTGGTTCTCAATTGGTTCCTATTGGGCTTCGAATTGTAGCTGAATCGGTTCGCATTTGGTTCGCATTTGGATCCCAATTGTTTACCATTTGGTTCCCATTTGGTTCCCACTTGGTTCCGATTTGGTTCTCATTTGGTTCCCATTAAGTTCGCAATTGGCTCCAAATTGGCTCCAAATTGGCTCCAAATTGGCTCCAAATTGGTTCCAAATTGGTTCCAAATTGATTCCGATTTGGTTTGCTATTGCTCCCAATTGGTTCCAAATTGGTTCCAAATTGGTTACCATTTCGTCGATGAATTTCAATCGTTGATCGAGATGGACGACCTTTTTATGCAAACTCCGCGGGTACATCTCGAAAACTTCAAAAAACTTTTCGCTGTCGGCTCGTTAACGTTTGTCATAGAATGAGCCTTCTCAGATCCGCATTCAAGAGGCGTTACGACTGTGGCGTAAAGCAAAAAGTACTAAAATTTGATCGATTTAACAATGGTAATGCCAAAAGAGCAGCACACAATACACCAAGCTTCAGAAAGAATACGAAAGAGAGGCACCGACTCATAGACAAAAGATTTCGTCTGTTTTACTACCTTCGAGAAAGCTCTCGCTGGGAGATCTTTAAAGTGATAAGTGTCGTTGTTGTTTTTTTGTGTCACACTCCGGAATAAACTTAATAATTTCCCTTCTTCGAAAGTGAGTTGTGTAATGAAAACCGTCTTCAAAAGACACAAGGATAGTCCCTTTTTTTCTCTCTAATTTTTCCGTTTCCTTTTCCTTTCCTTTCCTTTTTCCTAACACCTTTTCTTTTACCTCTTTTTTATCAATCTCACCTTTTTTTCACTAAGTTCTTTCCCAAAAATGTCTTTTCTTTAAAAAACCCTTCGAAAAGCGATCCAAATGAAAAATTCAAAATCTATTGATTTTCTGTCAATTTTTATGTCATTAAATTTGAAGAAATAGATATTTTTTTGCAGTTTTCTGTACTAGTAAAGGGATTCTTTGAATGAAATTGTATTGTATATTGTACATTGTATTGTATGGAATCAATTTTTGATAACTAAAAGTCAAATGACTGTGCAGAATATAAAGCAACAATAGCTAATGGTCTAGTTAAATTCTTGTAAAAGATTTCTTTTCCAAACAATTTCTAGATGGTATTCGTTTTCTACGCTTTTTGTTTCTATGTCTATTTGGATTGTGGGGCATTTGATTGCCCTGTTCCTTTGCTATTGGTGGTCTGACTCTGAAGCTCAAGTTTCTTGGTGTTGGACTGTTCAATTCAAATAGTTTTCGTACCAATCGATAGAGAAAGACGCGGCGAATCCAACAATACCAAGAATATTAGAACAAACAACTGAACACCAAGAAGTTTGAGCTCAAAGTTAAAGTACTAATGGGAAAAGTGGCGGGGCGCGGATCAAATGGCCAGTCAACGATTTGAGTGTGTCATTGAGAGTAACTGTTTTCTAAAAGCTGAATAGTTTGAACCGTGATTTTCCTTTCGAATTTGTCATCGATGATCTAGACGATGAATTGCTAATCGACGATGAAATGCTTTCATTCGTTTAGACGATCAATGAAAGCATTAAGCTGATCTGAGTGAGCTGATCTGAGTGAGCTGATCTGAATGAGCTGATCCGGGTGAGCTGATCTGATTGAGCTGATCTGAGTGAGCTGATCTGAGTGACCTGATCTGGGTGAGCTGATTTGAGTGAGCTGATTTGAATGAGCTGATCTGGGTGAGCTGATCTGAGTGAGCTGAAAGAAGATTATGGAGTTTTCTAAATTGCCCATCTTTCAGAAAAGCCTTCACAAAGAAAACACTCTAATCGGTTTTGTAGAAAATTCCTTAATAACGGTATTTTACAAGAGTTGGGACATTTTAGAAAAAAAAATTGGGATACCAAAATCGAAAGTGATTGACTTTTCCAGGTGCATGCCACGATCAATCTGGGGAAACCGTCTCGTTCAAAAGCTCGCCTTCATCCCTTTCCTCATCGTTTTCTTCCTTGGGCTTATAATACACCAAAAGTGAGTGGAAATTTAGTTGAAATTTAGTTAAAACTTAGCTAAACAATGAAAAACACCATTTTCATATAAAAATCGGCTATTATAGAGAAAGCTCTCGAAAATCGAGATCAAGTGGAATGTGCGATCAATATAAAGGTGGGATTTCTTTGAATTTTCCTGTTAATTGCTAAGTTTAAGGCTTTGGAAGGCTTTAAATGCTTCTCTAATTAACGAGACAATGGAAAAATGGAAATGAAAATCGACAATTTCAAATGCAAATCAAATCACCACATACAAAATCAAATTATTTCTTTTAATGAATGCATTCAAAAGAAAAGTCTACTTTCAAAAAAATTGCCGTAATCTTGCTTCTAGTTCTTGCGGAGCCTACTAGGCTCAAAAAACAAGATCTGGTATCGTTACAATATCGGAATACTCAGCTTTTTTTGGGAACCTAACTTTGAGCCTAATTTCTTGATGTTCGGCTGTTCAATCTGGAACAGTTTCTTATAGCAATCGATAGAGAAAGACGCGGCGCATCGAATGATACCAACAAGTGCCATTTAAGCGGACAATCCAACACCAAGAAAGCGCCCTAAGCTTAAAAGTTAGACAGGTAATGGGCGAAGGGGCCGGGTCGCGTTTAAAAGGTCGCCTTGCCCAGTTGCCATAGCAATCTAACTTTGTGCTTAAATTCTCGCTTTGGGCCGTCCAACTTAACGAAATAGTTTCGTATCAATCGATAGAGAAAGACGCGGCGCATCTAATGATACCAAAAACATTTAAATTGAACGTCCCAACACCAAGAAATTCGAGCTCAAAGTTAGATTGCCAATGGCAAATGGCAAGGGTAACGCATCAAATGCTCCACAATCTTACAATATTACAGATTACCTTGCCGATTGGATAAGTCTCGAAATCTCGCCTTTATTTTGATCTACCCATATCTCCGAATTTGCTTGTATTTCTCATTTTTCGTTGCCGTTTGTCTCTGTTTTTGTAGTCGTCACAATATCTCAATCAAATCGGGAAGAAAAAATGACGGGTATTCACTCACAAAAGATATTCAGCCTATCAACCGGCAAAAGTGATAGTCTTGTTTAAAAAGAAAAAGTTTGTTTTTATTGAATATTGAGTACTGTAAAGCCTCAATCTATTGTCTCATAGTGAGAAATTTCATTATTTCGAAAAGGCTAGGCCAGATCTTGTCCTGGTTTTCTTTCTTGACTGGCCTAGAAATCAGAACTGAACAAATCCTGGCTCTGACCCGTTTGAAACATCTTTCCAGTCATTCAAATCAAATACTTTCATTCTAACATGATTTAATTAGACAAAAGTCTAAAACTCTTCATAGGGTTCTTATCATTTTACGGATTGTCATTGTTAGATTTTAGATGTTACAGACTTCCTATCATTTACGTTTCAGTTTTCCTTTCGGGTACTACTAAAGCTCATTTACTGCCCATTTGCTCATTTGCACGACTATTTAACAAAATATTGCTTTCTTTTTGCTCAAAAGAACATCAAAAGAACAAAACACCCTTTCCGGACACCTGAATATTCTTAATGACTCAAAAAGACTAACATTTCCACTACAACCTTTATGCAAACTGAAGTAAAGATTCCCATTTGATTCTCAATTAGCTCGCAATTGGTTTCGAATTTGGTTGCGACCCTTTCCAACCGGTTCGAATTTTCCCAATTTTGTTCCTATTTTGTCCCAATTGATTCCCATTTAGTTCCTACTTGGTTCGGATTTGGTTGCCATTTGGTTCTCATTTGGTCCTGGATTTGGTTCGAAATTTTCCCATTTTGTTTCTATTTTGTTCCCAATTGGTTCCCAGATGGTTCTCATTTGGTTCTCATTTGGTTCGGATTTGGTCGGATTTGGCTGCAATCTCGTTCCCAGGCGGTTCTGATTTGGTTTCCATTTGGTTCTCAATTGGTTCCCATTGGGTTTCGAATTGGTGCTCAATCGGTTTCCATTTGGTTCCGATTCGATAAACAAATAACTATTTTCATTTGTTTTTTTGATATCCTTAATACTTAATAATGGTTATTATGTTTTGGCTAGTTGAAAATTTGGGTCCAATCAAAAAATCTAATCAAAAGATTGCAGCTGTGAAGAGCTCTTGTTTAGAATCATGTAGTGAGCTCTCTTTTCACGAGATTTTCATGCTCATATTCAAGAAGGGGTGTTTTAGACGAAAATTTCCAGGTCCAGGCTCCGCTGGATTAAGTTAGAATAAGACAAAAACTGACCACTGATCTGACGGTGATTGTCATCGTTGTGGCACATTGTTGGAAAGAATCGAGTTTTCCCTGTTATTTGTGATCTAGGTAACTGGCTCAAGTCTCAAGTTTCTCAAGGCCTGAGACTTGAGCCAGACAGTCTACAGCCCTCAGCGAAACAAAGTTGTGACGTTGACCAGCTCCAGCTCCACAATAGATCAGCTCCAACCCACACAGACCAACTCCAACTCCAATAGATCAGCTCACACTGAGCTAGGAATGCTTTTGTAAACATTGTTTTGTTTGATGAGCTCTTTGACTAGTTCTAGTTCTTCTTGACAGACTTTGGCATCTTTTATCTATTCAATTTTCGAGACAACAAGAATTTTGGTGAACTCTATTGAAGAATTGGAAATTGATTGGAAGAATTAAACATTGAAAATGCCCTGATCTCATTCGGATCAAAGAAAAGTTCTGCTCAAATCATTCTAAGCTGATCAAATCATTCTAAGCAAAATGATCAAATGATATGTACTCTTGAACCATTACTGTTGTTCTTTTCATTTACCATTAACGATTTGTCACTGTCTAGATAAATGTTCTAATGAGAAAGGAATTCTCAGAATTCTCAAAAACCTTTGCGGAAAGTTTTTAGTGAATCAAGAGCATTTCTGGAAACTTGCCAACGCAGATCTTAAGATCAACAGCGATTTTATCTATTCTATAAGAATATAATAATATAATTCTATTCAGCGATTCATCTGTTCTATAAAAAAGACATGAAAAGGAAAGTCATTTTCATTTCTGAAAAACAGCAAGTCTTTTCTTCTCCTATTCAACTCTAAAACTAAAGATGCTTTCCACCCTGGTTTCCTTAGAAAGTACTAAAATTGTTTCCAATCCTAGTACAAACATCACTGAGTTTCCCAAATTTTCAGCGGTGTGGGTACGAAATAATTATTATCGTAACAAGATAAAGTTCTTGATTTTAAGCCAAACAACAGAAAAAAGACAAACTCAACTGAATAACACATTGGCTGGACATTAACAATTTCATAAATGAACTAATAAATTTGAAACCATTAGCATTTGAGCAGGCGTCGCAGGCGGGAAGACATTAACGGTGGCGATCAAATAGGTTGAATCGAGCTCTTCCCACACTTTCAACGGTGATTTCTTCAAGCTTTCAATGTTTTTGTGGGGTTTTTGAACAAGCTAACAAGCTTTGACTTCAAGAAAACCGACAACACTGAAAATCCATTGAGTTAACGTCTAAAGAGCTAACTCAGAAAAAGAAATGAGGTCCGGGAAGTTACTTTGGCAGAACTCTTGGACTTTATTGGATTTTGTGGGCTGGTGCGATTGCTGATGAGTCCAAACGGTGTTTCTAAAATGTTGATGAGCTCAGGGAAAGAGCGTCTATTCTTGAGAAGAGGCAAAAAGGGGTTATCGGAATTACTTTGCGACAACTTGTTGCGACAATTATGGCGCACTCTGTAAAAAGGAAGAGACAGTGGGAACCCTCAACGATTTTCATTGTCTTTGGTTTCAGAAGCCGTGTTTTTAGTTCTTTCTAACATATCTAATCAAAGTATACTGAAGTATTATCTTCTTTAGCAAACTTTTCCAAAAGTCTTCATCAGTAGCTGTCAATCAGTTTTTCGAATCAACTGTCGATCTGATCGGGATGAATCTGATGAATCTGATGAATTCGATCGATCAATCTGATCAATCTGATCAATCTGAGCGATCGAGCGATCAATCTGGATCAATCTGACTGAGAATTCTCGATGATAACTGACGATCCGATCAACGATGAATCTGATCAATCTGACGATCTGAGCGATCACCCTGATCAATCGGATCAATCTGATCGATGAATCTGATCAATCTGATCAATCTGATCGATTCGAGCGATCAATCTGATCAATCTGATCAATCTGATCGACAGAATCTGACGATGAATCTGATCAATTCGATCAATCTGATCAAATTCCGATCGATGAATCTGATCAATCTGATCAATTCGATCAATCTGATCGGATGAATCTGATCAATCTGATCAATCTGATCAAACGGATCGATGAATTGATCAATCTGATCAATTCACTAATCTGATCGGATGACGATCAATCTGATCAATCTGATCAACTCACAAATTTGAAATGAAATCCAGAAGTTGTACCGAATGAAATCGTTCGGGATGACACAAGCTGCCCCTCCCTTTTCATTTCTCTTAAAAACGAAATATTTTCCTTACTTCACACTACGCGAATCACGCCTGACCAAATGTGAACCGAAAATCCGATTATTTCAATTATTCTGTTTCACCATTCTACTCAATTTCAAAATCAAAAAAACTTTCGTTATTAATGGAGAAACTGATTCCTCATTTCGCTTCTATTTCACTATTTACTTAAATAAAGTTTTTAATTATCCAGGTATTTGGGCCTGCAGTCAGCCTGGTGAGGATTTGAGTGTACAGTCGCGTAGCTGTTACTGTTTTTTTGACTAATTAGGTGAAGATTCAACGTTAAAACTAAACCGCTCCGATAGTTAATAATTAAATAAAACGATCTAAACTAGTAATTTGATAGCTTTGAATCTCCTCTTGAAAACTATAACTTCAATGAAAACTATAGAATCAATGCCAATGTCGGTATTCTTCCTGTAGACTCTTCTCAACTCAATTTAATAGTAACCTTAAACACTAAACCTTAAACAAGTAAACGCTTATAATAGTAGTAAAATTGAAAGCTAAGAAACCCAATCTTTTCTCTACAAAAACCTTTTAAATAAAACGGGGAAAGCTTTGTTTTCACACTTTTTCATATAATCAAAACTCAAGCAATGAAAAAGAATGGGCTAATGGTTGATCATTTAAAGATCATTTAAAGATCATTTAAAGATCATCTAAAGGTCATTTAAAGATCATTTAAAGATTTCCATTGAACAAATCGACTTTGGTGTTCAAATAAAAATAAAAAGCTCAATTGTCTATTCCAATGCAACAACCCAGGAGGGGAATTTAAATCGAGTTAAAATGACCTCAAAAAACGAACAGACAGAAAGCCAGAAACGACAGAAAACGACAGAAAAAACGAGAAAAAGTGAGGAACCGCTTGGGCGGCTGAGTTTCGCTGATAGGTAACGGTTTGGGCTTTTCGGCTGTATCCCGGATCTTTCATTATGTGCACTCGTGCAAAACAGCCCTCCTGTTGGGTGAGGCTTGGTTCCGGTGTCTCGGCGAGAGTCCACATGAACTAAATCTCGAAATGCTTTGTGAATTGATCCGAGAATGCCCACATTAGCCAGATTTGCACCATAGATCGTCTTGTTGGGCGGTTTTTTCGGACCATCTGCACTCCAGATGACCCTGTAATGAGAAATTTTCAACCGACTCGTTCATCGTGATCACCGGCAGTTAATTGTTGGATGGTCGGAGCCTTACGGAGTTCAAGGAACCATCAAGGTTATACTTTTTATGTGAAAATCAGATTTGTAAATGTTTTAGTATTTCAGTTAATCAATTTAACAAATTGATTAGCTGAAATACTCAAAATTTGCCTTTATATTCACTGCAGTTGACCAATTTCTATCAAAGAACAAAGCTGAAAAAACCGTTCTGAGCAGCAGGGGAGTCCAACCAACAGTCTTCTCTCCAGCGCCAGACTGACAGTCCTCTCTCCAGCGCCAGAATGACAGTCTTCTCTCCAGCGCCAGACTGACAGTTCTCCAGCGCCAGACTGACAGTCCTCTCTCCAGCGCCAGAATGACAGTCTTCTCTCCAGCGCCAGAATGACAGTCTTTCTCTCCAGCGCCAGACTGACAGTCGGCGCCTTAGCCGCACTCGGCCATGCGTAGGAGCTTCAGTAAGTCGGCTTTTACAAAAACGGCCTCACTAACCCCCAAAACTAATTTGATTTTTGGAAATTAGATAAAATTTTACACTTATAGCCAATTTTTCAGCCGAATCGGTGGGGCCGTTCTTTCTAAAATCGCATAAAAGACATACTCTCTCTTATAAGATATCTCACTCTTATAAGATATCTCAAGATATGTAAGATATCTCACTTTTCGTGCTCTAAATTGCCCTCATCCGTTGATTTGAAATTGATGACAAGCCGTCCACTGAGTATCTCGACAAATTCCAACGTGAAAACAACAGGCCAAGCACCTAGGGAGATTATTGAGTGAACGGGTTTTACCTTTTCCCATAAAATTCAATCCATATCATATTAAAGGTCAAGGATGCTCAAAGATAATCAACTAATCAGAAGATAATCAACTAATCAGAATCAGAACGATCAGAACGATCAGTTCGCTCAAATCTGTAAGTCTCTCGACTCTGATTGAGCCAATTTCGTGTCGATCTTGCTGTGGTGATGATAGTCTACCTCGGCAAGTTGCAACAATGATGTACTGTGTTGCAACACTGGTGCTATAAAATCTCACCACAATGCAGTTCTTGTTGCAGCTCATAATTGTCGGCCATTTCGTCGCCGAATTGGTGAAATCCCTGCGTAGCTACGGCGACTGTTCCTTGACAAATCTCATGCTGTCGGATGTAGCCTATCAATGAGAATTGTCACCAGTAAATGTTGCAATAAACTCCACCACTAGGGGCATTGTGCGACTTGACGGATAGGCTGGGCGCACATCCGACCGGCACGAGAACACTGTAGACCTTGGCCTCGAGGGGCTGTGAAACGA
This sequence comes from Mesorhabditis belari, assembly GCA_958450365.1. Lineage (NCBI taxonomy): Eukaryota > Metazoa > Nematoda > Chromadorea > Rhabditida > Rhabditidae > Mesorhabditis > Mesorhabditis belari. The sequence continues at coordinate 371 of CAUEEP010000288.1, read as the reverse complement.
ATGGCTGATCGTCGCTAGAAGTTATTGTTGCTATGAGTTATTGAAACCTTTTGCTTTCTGATAGTATTCTGAGGTTGAGTTCGAATTCTTGATAGCACTTCTAAGGAGCGACAATTAGGCCACTTTTCTCTATAGAAACCTATTTTAAAAGTCAATCGAAAAATGGGATGAAAAACGTTAAGCATATACCGTATTTTCTGTAATAGTAGTGCAGTCTATAATAGTGGTGCAGTCTGTAATAGTAGTGCAGGCAGGAGGGGGTTGAAAAAAATAGTAGTGCACCCGGCTAAAATTTGCTCTGTTGTTGTTGACTTTGACTGCCTTTGTTTTAAAAGCATACTGATAGCTAAATGTGATGCTATTATGAGATT
>CAUEEP010000287.1:0-69966 GCA_958450365.1 Mesorhabditis belari | reverse complement strand
TATTTTCTTTTTTATGTGATGGAGACGTCAACCGAAGAGACGATCAACAAGCAATCACTCGAACGATCGTTGGATCAAATGGATGCTTTTACTGCTTTTTGTGATTATCGGGATTATGAACAAAGCAGAACAAGGATTAAACAAGAGCTTCGATGACGATGGAAGTGAAGATGGATGAGATAAGGAAGCGAGAGAAATGTTAAGAAAGAGACCAAACGAGGAAAGGATGCAAATAAAGCCGAGGATTTGACGAGTGCAAGAGTAGCAAAGCGGTGAGTCTTTGGCGTGAAATTCAAGCTCGAAGTGATCAAATACGCCAAACAGAAATTAAACCCGGAGCTCACTAAAGGATCACTAAAGGAGGAAACCTTAAACCATCATCAAACTATACTTGGAATGGATCGTCGAGACGTGGGAGAAGCTTTCGGAAGCGATGCAGATTCATTCAAACAATGCGGACTCAAAAACAATCGATAGATCAGAAGACCAGCTCGTTCATTTTTACAAAACGAGTGGACCTATCCCGACCAGATATCAAAAGCTGAAGGATGCTTGAATAGAAGTTTTGTCGCCTAAACCCCAGTTGCCTGGTTTAGTTACCCAAGTTTAGCGTTTTTTTCTGTTTATCAATTCGCCACAAGGTGATAGTCAATTCATAGTTTAGAATTTCCCGGATCATTCCTCCGTTTTATCGATCCCGAATTTCCTCTTAATGGAACCGAGTCTCAACCATTGGAATGCCTATATGTTTATCACGTTCACTTTCGGAAATTGCTGCATTTTCACTATCGTCACTTACGTCATTATACGCATTTTTCAAATTCTGAAGGTACCCTCGGGGAAAGTTGTTTTGCTTTTGGCAAAAGTACGAATAGCAGGTGAAATGAGGGAAATCTTTTGAAAAGGGACACTAAAAATTGTTTGAAAGAAGGCTGAAAGTACCTGGGAGAAGTATTCACGATAGGAGACTTTGCAAATTGTTAACTTTTCCCAGAAGTGTAGCTAGAAATCAGATTGCAAATCATCCAGACATTCCTGATATCTTGTTTCCAATCAATTCCATTTAAAAAAGAAATGTTAAACTCGCTTTTGGAGTGTGGAAAACTCCAAAAGCGAGTTTAATATTTCTCAACAATATCTAATGTCACAAATTGCTAACGAATTGTCAGCGATAAATGTCAAAAAGAACATTAAAACGTGATTTTTAGGGTAGCCGTCATATAATGAGCGATCGAACATATCAGCAACATCGAATGCTCACAATTTCGCTAATTTGGCAGGTTTGTAATGAAAAGAAACCTAGTTTAATTGGTGAATTTGTTATTTTTCAAACGAAAGTACGAAAAAGAACGAAAAACCTATTTGTTGAACTTTAAATATGTTTCCATTTTAGGCGGTTCTCCCATTGCTTGTCTTTTATTTCCCCTCAACATTGGGTATGGGCTATCTGCTGTTCAATCGAAGCAATTCCCCGATTGTGCCAAGTTTGGATTCCCTTTTGATTTGCTAAAATTCTTTTAGTCATTTCAAATACGTTCTTGGTCTTAATGTGTCTTCACACAAATCTCAATCTGATCTCGATGATTTATTTCATAAAACCCTATCGGATTGCTGTGCTGAAAATTGTGGCGAAAATTCGAAAGAAGGAGTTCGTTTCAAAGGCTGACGAAAGGGGATTGTTGAATTTTCCAGATATTCGGATGGGTCAACAGTGATTTTCTCATCTCATCACTCGAATCATCAAACAATTCCCAGTCATTCAAATGTCTCAAATTCAAATTCAAATCATCCAGTCCTTGTCTTAATATAGTTTTTGTTTCCACGTTTTTTTCAAGTTTCCCCACACAAAACACTTTTACCCAATCAATTCTTGAAAACATTCTATTTTTTTTTTTGGGAAAACCAGCAGCTGAAATTCTGAGAGCTACAGCTTACGTTGAATCAACTTAAAGATTTTCTATAAATTTTTGCATGATCTCAATCTGGGGCCGTAACATCACGTATGAGATTTATTTCCCGTTGAGAGTGTTCTATGTGGCAAATATCTTCACAATACCGATCACTACATCTTTACCGGATATTTTGATTTGGACAAAACACCGCCTGAAATGAGAAATTATAGAAGTGGATCTTATTTGCACATATTTGGGTAAGTTTTTGATGGTACTCGCTGGGAAGCCTAATAGCTAGAAGAGGGTTGAATCAACTCTATAGCTAAAGCAACGATAGAACCATTGGGAGGTTTTAGCATAGAAATTAACATAAAAGCAAAAAAAGGAATGACGGTGAAGAGAATGGAGCCAGGAATCACAGAAAACTGTCTAGTCGTGGGACGTGCGCCTCTTTTCTCCTAAGGCCATCCGGTGGCCTATGGAATGAAAATGAAGTCGACCCTATACCGGTGCCCAAACGCGTTTTCCTTGGAAATTTCTCTATTGTTTCAGTAAAATTGAAAAACACGCGTCTCTTAAAATTTTGAGAGAGAATTTTTAGTTTTCACTTTCCCCAACTCGATGCTCAATTGAAAAAGTTTTCTAGTTAAAGTTAGACCAACTCTAGCTACAACTTCCACGGCTGACCAAAAAGAGAAACAAGAAAAAAGACAAAACTTTACCAACTAACTTTTCAAGGGTTGGACAACCGGAGCCGATATAATGCTGACTTTGAAAACGGAACTTCAATTATTCACTTTCCTTTATTTGGTGGCACGACTTCTTCAGCTCTTCTGACTTGGTTGATGCCTCCACTACCCGATTGTGGATATTTTGCATGGTAAAGTGAGAGCTCTGCACTCATTTCACCACAATTTTGTATGCTCAAATTTTCGATGATGCTAATGTTTAAATCATGGTCGACGCCCCGCTTATAACTGCCCGACTTTGTTTTGTATCGTTTGATCGTTCTTGATTCAGTTGGTGTGTTGGATCGGCGAAAAAAGTAAGTCAGGAGTTGATTTTTGAATTAAAAGGGCTTACTTTTGCTTAAATCTGTTAACAAACAATAAGCTAAATCATCAGATTTCTGACCGCAATCGGAATTGTGATGCATTTCGGGAACTCGATTCTTATTATGACTTTCGCCTTTCCTTGCCTATTCACCTAGAACCAAAATGGAAGCTTTTATACGAGAGGTATTCTATTTTCACAGTTTTTCACAGTTTTATACTCTATCACTTACATCTTTTCTAATTCGCTTTCCAATTACAGAGATTTCCCGAGTTTTCCGATATAATTACACTATCGAATTATGTTTTTTTGGAGCCAGAACTCTCAATCCCTATAATGCACATGTATTTTGGAGTGCTTCATCTGGGACATTTGTTGTTTTTGCGATTGTTGCCTGGGTAATTCATCGGATTTTCCAAGTTTTGGTGGTGAGATCAAAGAAATCAAAGAAGTTTTTCGAGGAGAAATCGTTTCAGCGTCATAAAAGTGCGATGAGTGAGAAAACGTATGAAATGCACAAAATGCTCGTTCGATCGTTGATCATTCAGGTAAGGTTTTGAAGTATTCTCAACGAATTATCAGCGACTCTCACTGCAATACCGCTAAGCCAAAATATTCAGGCTAAGTACTATGGATTTTTATGGGTTATACCTCCGCAATAGTTATTTGTAGCCAAAAAACGGGGAAATGGCCTAAGCTCAGCACAAATTAGAGATTTTGCTTGGAGATACAGCAAACGAAACCCGTCAATCGCTTCCCCAACCCCGAAAACCTTTGGTTAAAACTTTTGAGTCATATCTTGATCTGAGCAATGTTTACAGAACAAAAGAGATTCCTTTGTAAAGAGAGCGCGAGGTGAGAGAACAAAAGATTCCGTTGTGCCGTGAGGCAATCGCTCGCTCGTCTGGCGCAGGACTTTTAGACTCATTCCCTTTGTCAGCAGCAATATGTTCCGGTCTTTAAAGGGGTACTCCCGGCCTTAAAAGTGATTTTCTAGAACCACAACTATTTGTATACCAATCTGAGTTTCAGTCTCTCCACAAGGATTGCATAAAGAAAAACCTTGAAAACACTAAAAATCCCGGAAAAACTGCCAAAAAATGCGTTTGGGAGTCTAAAATGCAATGTAATGAACTAGTATATACTAAAATTAATTCTATCGTAGTCTTCGTTTGACAACGGTAGCAATTCCTCGCGGTATAAGGAGAGGCAAAAGTGCTTTAAAGATATTCAGCTAAGCAACGGAAATTAATTGGCGGTTTTGTATTCGAGTATTTAACGAGTTTTTTTTATTTAACGATCTTTGTGACCTTTTATTAAGTTTTTCGCTTTTTCTACCTCTTCTTTACATCTTTTTTTCTTTTAACACTCTCTAGCACACGTAATAATGAGTTCTGAAGAAAAAAGTTTCTAGTTGATGGTTGACGGTTCAAGTTAGTTGTGCTTGAAAGGTTTTTAGGAAAATAGTTTCTTGATTTCAATATTCTATCTCTACAAAGGATCAAAAAAGTTGTTTAAAAAAGTATTCAGAAAATTATAATATCAGTCAATTCGAATCAAAATTTTCGCAATTTTCAATGATTTCTAAAAGGTAGGACGAGAGGGAAAGTAAACTTGGTTTTTCCCTTAGCTTTCGTTAATGAAAGGGTAATAATTCCACAGATGAATCGTTAATGGAAGGGTAATAATTCCACAGATTCGTAAGGACCTGGGCTCAGCTAATCGCTTCTTGAAAAATCTAATGAAAAACAAAAAAGCAAAAGCCAAATGAAAACGAGCGGGATTCGAACCCTCGAGGGTTGACCTCTTTGGCAAGAACAATAAACATCCGGCCAAATCGGTAGTGCACGCGGGTTGCTGAGAACGGCTTATACTGGTTCGAAGCAAAAATCGGATTTCGCGGATTTCGAATATCCTGGAGGTTGTATTGTGGGGTTAGTTATTTCCATAAGTACGAAGCTATTGCCGTTACCAAATCCTTCCCACTTCTGTATTTAGAGAAGTATCTTTCAGGTTGCAATTCCCTCATTTCTCTTCTATTTTCCAACATTTCTCGGAATGGGTTATTTATTGTTGAAACGAGTTGAAATGACTGGACTTACATGTATGATTTGGAAATGTTACAATTGTTGTTCCAGCGAATAGGATCCTTTTAGTTTTAGAGATTTCTTTTTAGTGATTTCTCATATCTTTTTTGGGATTATTTTGTCTGCACACATTTTTGAATATCGTTTCAATGATTTGGATGATCAAACCATACAGAATAGAGGCGTTAAGGCTTTTTGGAAAAGACTTAGATTGGTCAGGTGGGAGAGATTGGGGAAATGAAAAATGAATAGAAAAATGAAAGGAGAATTTCAGTCCAAAGTACCGCGAGGGATTGGTGAATGTTCTGGCAAAACAAGGGAATACAATGGGTTCATCGAGTGCATACTGATTCTAAATGGAAATCAAATTTTATTTATCAATGAATTAAATGCAATTTACTGTATGTTAAAATCTCCGTTTGTTTTCAAATTCGACTTTTCTGAGAAATCATGGAATTTGTTGTAGGTTGTATAGCGTTTGAGTTTTCCTAAATAATTCACTCAATGCATGATTCTTCAATTACCATATATCTCTTTTGTTTCAAAAGGCCGAACGAGATAATTCTGAAGAGAGATTTCCGATAAGGAGAGATGAAATAAAGTGAGAGAAATGGGGATAAAACGGGCACAAGACCGACAATCTGAAAAAGAAATGAGAAAATTGAAATTAGAAATTGATGAGAATGATTTCAAATGGAAATCATTGAAAAAAAGCAGAGAATGGAAAAGCACATGGTATAATAATAATGAAAAACGGTGAAAATATCCCTTTCTTTTGGCTTTAAAACTAAAAACTTTGGATCTCGAGCTACAGGCGTCCGATCGACTTGCGGTTAATTTCATTCGATTCCTCAACAAATTCTGCTATATAGAGATCAATATTAGATTGAGCGCTTACCTGTAAGAACATCGAGAAAACCGGCGTTATAGATGTATATTTTAGTATAGTAGTATTATATTTTGTAGTATATTTTGTTCGGAGTTTTGTATAACGCCGGTTTTCTCGATATTCTTACAGGTAAGCACCCAATCTAATATTGATCTCTATATAGCAGAATTTGATGGGGAATCGAATGAAATCAACCGCAAGTCGAGTGTTTAAATTGAAAACTAAAACCTGAAAACAATCTTCAATTTTACCTGAAAAGCCAGAAACTCTAAAACCGGGTGATGCATAATTTGAAGTTGTTCGACTGAATAGCAAAAACAGCCACTGAATAAACTAATGGAAGACAAGCTTGAAAGACGAGAGCCTGAAGGGCGAATATGGAAATGAATTTGAGATCGAACCTTCACGAGTTTCTTGTGCACACTTTTTGTTCTACTACTTATCGCGATTTTGTCTAATCTTTTGTGAATTCGATTCCTAAGAATTGTGACAGTGATATAGACGGGAACACAAGGGATAGTTAGCCAGAGAATCGTGAAAAGACTCAAGAAATTGAAGATCGAGACGTGGCCAGAGACGGTTAGGCCTGAAAAGGGGCTTTGATTTAAATTAATCTAACATCTAACAATATAACAATAAGCAAGCTTTATCCCAATGTTTGTATCTTTTTAAGAATTAGAATAAAAGTCTTTAAACTAAAAGATTAAAAGCTCTCCATTGTTAAAAACTGACCGTCAAGAGAATAATTGAATTTTTCAATCATTAATTTTCGGATTATTGGCTCGGGATCTTCGGTGAAAGTGAATGAGATCTAAATCAAAGAAAAATCAAAGAAAATCAAAGACAAATTACTAGTTTAAACTTAGTTTACCGCTTGAAAAAGTGATGGGGAATAGAAAGTAAGACAAACGAAAATTGAGACAAGAATTGAGGGATTTCGCTGAAGAAGTTTTCTTTTAATCGAACTTTACTAGAGCTTACATGCTTTAGAATGTACCATCGATACCAAAAAGATGGAATGAGCGAGATAAGACTGTGAGCATAACAATGTAACATGAAGGAATAGCCGATGAAACAAGCACGATGGCCCCAAAATGAACAAGCGCCATAGGAGATGTAGGTGAGGGATTCACCGTCGGGAATGATTCTGGAAAGGAGTACTACAAATTCACTTTGATACAATTATTGCATTATTTAGTCTGTGCTTGTACCAAGCTTGTTCAATTCTTGTATTTGTTGGTTTTAAACTAAAGTAAGAAAAGCAATGAAAAGACTCATTCACCAATCAAATAACATACATAAAGTTGAACAAAAGAACGGGTATTTGTGATTTTAAAACAAAGCAAGACCTATTGGGTTGGGGAGAATGAGTCGGCGCCGAAAATCAAAGAAATTTCTAAAACTTATAGCAGACTTTGTCAAATGATATGCGTTTGATATCCGTAGAAGGGTAACTAATTCTCTACAAAATAATATTTAAAAGAGAACTCAAACAGCGCCTCAACTCAACAAAGGATCATTTTTTCACAAAATCGATAAACTGTCATCTAGAGTAAACGGTTGGAGGGATCTTCCTGAAAATTTGGTAACTTATGTAATTGAGTGTGCTCTATCTTTTTTATATAAACACGAAAGGCGGTTTATGTGGAAGAAACTGTTCAAGCAATGAGTCGGACTTTTGTCATTTTGATTAGCTGTGTTTGGGAATCCATAAAATCCCAAAAAAGAAAAGCTTTGTGGAATCTCTCAAAAGCCATTTTGTAAAGAAATAGTGGACCATTTTGATGAAACAAAACGTGTATTTGAAGAAGGTTTTATGGGTGCAAAAAGTTTCTTTAAATTTCGGCGCCGACTCATTCTCCCCAACCCAATAGTTCACCATTTAATCTCACCTTTGCATTACAAATATCGCCAGAAAGCATGCTGTATAATCAGTGAATGCAAAATTAGCAATATAAACAGCATATGATCGTAATGTTTTCGGAGTTTTCGTCAAAATCAACAAAATCAACGCTGAATTTGCCGCCAAACCAATGATATTGAAAAGCCAATGAAAAAACTCATTGACTATTTCAGCGGTAACTTTCAACATATAGATATAATCTAAGATTTGGAGTTATTTTGTAATAGAGAATGTACTTTTCTTGTACCAGAATAATGACATTTGTCTGTGCAGAAGTCAGACAAAATGAGAGATTGATTGAAAACAAAGTACTACCGACCCGTTGAACGCAATTAGATTTGAAAGCTGTGAAAAAAAAGGAAAGAAGTATGGAAAAAAATTGTTTTTAATGAGATTTTTATTATTGGATGATTGACACAAATCGAGTAGATTTCTTGAATAGAAATTGACTCATTTACGAGTAGCTTTCTGTGATTTGAAGCGATTTGAAGCGATCTATTGGGTTGGGGAGAATGAGTCGGCGCCGAAATTTAAAGAAACTTTTTGCACCCATAAAACCTTCTTTAAATACACGTTTTGTTTCATCAAAATGGTCCACTATTTCTTTACAAAATGGCTTTTGAGAGATTCCACAAAGCTTTTCTTTTTTTGGGATTTTATGGATTCCCAAACACAGCTAATCAAAATGATTAGCTCGACTAGAAAATTAGAAATCGACTCATTGCTTGAACAGTTTCTTCCACATAAATCGCCTTTCGTGTTTATATAAAAAAGATAGAGCACACTCAATTACATAAGTTACCAAATTTTCAGGAAGATCCAACCGTTTACTCTAGATGACAGTTTATCGATTTTGTGAAAAAATGATCCTTTGTTGAGTTGAGGCGCTGTTTGAGTTCTCTTTTAAATGTCATTTTGTAGAGAATTAGTTAACCTTTCTACTGATATCAAACGCTTTTCATTTGACGAAGTCTGCGAGAAGTTTTAGAAATTTCTTTGATTTTCGGCGCCGACTCATTCTCCCCAACCCAATAGTAGCTATTTCAAGAGTTTTCTCACCGTAAATTGTATACTAACTCTTAACTTACAAGTATAATTACAAGATACTGCAGAGAATGGCTCCAACTTTAATAGAAAAAGATCTTAAAGTGAGCGTAGTGTAAGAGGAGAGACTAAAGGCCGACAAAGCGACAAAGACAAACATTTTGTAACTCTTTATTCGAAACTGATGAAATTGCTGGAATTGATGTTTTTTGATAGGTTTTATTCAGCCAGTTCCCTTTTCAATTCCTTGGTCCACTCAACATCTCATTTCCCTTATTCACCCAATAATTCCAATCTCTCCTCTCTTTCGGGCATTTCTTCACAATCTCACGAATCTCAGCGGCTCTCTAAACAGAAATCTACTAACAGAATCGCTTCAAATTTGTCATTACTTGTACAAACTATTACTCACTTTTTCACTATAACTTTCTCTCATTAAATTGCAAGCATTCTCTCGGAAAGCATCATCGTCAGGCCAAGCTGCAAAAACACCTGTTTTAGACATTTTGGGATGTACTTTGTGCAAAAACAAAAAAGGTAAGTCTGTCTGGTTGACCGTGCGGGCAAGATCAGCAAAATCAGCAAGATCTCACCATTCATAATATAATCTCCGGGTTGTGGAAGGCTCACTCCGCACATTGCCGAATTGAGATCGCCTTTCAAACGATTCTTCATCGACCGACGATTCGTTTCTTTCAATGGAGCCTATAAATTCAGAAATCGACTTTATTTGATGCTAGATTTTTTGATGATTAGTTAGTACTGACCATGAAATCCTCAATGACTTCAGCTTTCATATAGCATCCTCTATTTCTGATCTCATCTTGAACACAAGTGTAGTTCTCTAATTTGCTCACACGGATTCGGGTGACTGAAATCTCAAGAATAAATGGATTGATTTGAAGAATTCTATACAATTATGGTTATCTTGAGGATCTTTATCAGACAAACCGTAATCATTAGAACAAATCGCGTATATCGGTTCCTTTTTCAATTGCCACATTCCATTGAATTGAGGACAAGAACAAGCATTTAAAGACTCGAACAATGATAGACCAATGAATAAAATAATTAACGAAAACATTGCTCTTCAAAAACTCTCACAGTTTTGGAGTACAAGAATTTCAGATTATTTATCGTGAATCGGAGGCGAGAAAGGGACACAGTTTATGTAAACAGAGCAAGGGGGGAATTCACAAGATCAAATGGCATCAAATCAACCATCAAACAAAAATTGAGAACATTACGAGAATTTTGATTGCGATTTTAATTTTGTCTGGAAATTCTCTTGTTGTTATTCTTCAGCTTTGAGAGATGGTTGTGATTATTTCGAAAATCGATGCAATTTGGGGGTGAGAATGAGAAGAAAACGTTTAAAAGTCGGCAAACAGAAAAATGACGAGAATTTTGATCTGATTTTGTGAAGTTACCGGGTAAACTTGTTTTTTTTTGGAAAAATTGGCAAAAGGAAGGTGAGTTAAGGAGTTTGCAGGAAAATTTGGCAGGTTTTAAAAGCTAACTTCAATCCCTGTTTTAACACTCTAAACAAAACTTTTTAAAAACACATTCGCGACAGTATTTTAGGCAGTCGCTGGGTCGTTAACTGTTTTACTGATATTTTGGTGAAAATTCAAAGAAAAACTAAACTATTGGGTTGGTGAATTGAAAACTGCCGGACTTTGAACTAAAATTTATTCAACATAAAACCATAAATTCATTCCAAATAATTTCCATTATTATTGACGACTTCTGCCCATTTTACAAGCAATTTGCGGATTCCTCTTTCGTAGTAGGATTTTGGTTTGTGTGTGAGACAAGTGTGAGACTCAAAAATGGAGGACTGGAGATGTCCCAGTTTGAGCACTTTCTTCAAAAGAAACCCATTTTGGTGTCAATAGAGAAGTTGCAGAGAATCAAAAATTAGGCTTATAGCCAAATTTCCAAAAAGATACACTTAGTAGTTTCGCTTAAAATGAAAGTTTTGTGAAAATTCGTAAATTTCGCATTTCTTGAAAACCAGTTTTTGAATCGTTCTGAAAATTTGGCTATAAGCTTCATTTTTGATTCTCTACAACTTTTCTATTGACACCAAAATGGGTTTCTTTTGAAGAAAGTGCTCAAACTGTCACATATGACAATAGCCGGCAGTTTTCAATTCATCAACCCAATATGATAGTGATTCGATAGCCCTGAATCTCCTCTTGAAAACTAGTACAAAATTATCGAGAATTTTCTGCAAAATGAATAACAAACGTCCCTAAAAATGAGTTGAAACGAAAAATAATCGTTGTGGGCTGGATTTGTTTTGAGCCACCGGTGGGCTGAATCGTCGTGAATGTTTTAAACAAACCTTATAGTTTTCCATATCCTTCACATCCATATCCTTTTGTACTTTTAATATAAAAATTGAATTCTTTATTCTTTCTTTATTGATATGTTGCATAGGGATTTGTGCTTGATGCATAGACGGAAGATGATTGTCGTTGAAGATGAGAGTGCAGATCGTTGAAGTATTTTCGACATCTGAATAAAGTTCGAGAATGAGATTCTGAGTGATTGACTCAATAGTCATTTATATTGAAAGCCCACTTGATCACGACATAAACGGCGATGATGGCGATGACGAGGAAGAGACAATTAATGCCGAGAACCGTCCCGAAGAACCAACCTGGAGATTTTCAAGTGAATCAAGTTGTTTCCACCGAAAAGTTCTTGTCTTTATGTCTTTATGTGTTTCAATCAAGACTTTCGGTCTTTTGCACTATTTTGTACAAATTTCGGTTAACTAACCAAAATTTTGACCCGTTATTTGTACTTTTACTTCAACGCAACGGGTTACTTTGGAGTAATTCAATAATGGGGTTAAATAGCGAAAGGATTTGAGGAAAATGGATCAAGATTTGTTTGAAACAGGATGAAAGCGATAATTCATCTGATTTAACAGTGTAGAAATAAACAAATTGACAATATATAATAAGCTTGGAGAAGAAAAAGGTATTCAGACGAGACTAGCAAAGTGATTGCAATGTGGATTTGAGGAAAATCGACCAAGATTTGTTTGAAACAGGATGAAAGCGATGATTCAACTGATTTAGCACTGATTTAACAGTGTAGAAATAAACAAATTGACAATATAAAACAAACTTGGAGAAGAAAAAGGTATTCAGGCGAGACAAGCAAAGTGATTAGTAGTTTAGCGAAATTGGTTCTTTTTCTGTTGTTGTTTCATGTTTTTTCTTTACTTTGGGACTACTTTTAGATCTAAATTTGTAATCTTAAATGGAAATCGAAGCGGTGTTTACACGGGTATATCTGAAGGCTAACTACTGTAAGTCAATTCATCAACTAATTCTTTGGCAAACCGGGATTCTGATGAATCCATTCTTCGACCTCTTCTTCGTCTATTTCTTCCGATGAGGTCATTGTGACATTTTTCTTTGAGAATCTAAAAGATTAGATTGAAAATTTTGGAAAACTCTGAAATGCTCACAAATCTCTCTTCTCTTTGTCATCTAAAATGTTGAAAAACTTGTCCAAAACGTAGGTGACAATGAAAATCAAATAGCCGATCACTTTGACGACCTTGGATTTGAGTAAAATTCGAATCTTGTAGAGAATCTTCTTTCAAACCTGTACAACCAAATATGGGACCAAAAATGATTGTCGTTCGGCGATCAATCCACACAAAAGCATTGTCAATGCGAAAGTCATCATGATCACCTCGGTGAACTGAACTTTTCGATGTGAACTCTCAACTCTGCTACTTTCCATCGAACTTACATCAATCGAATGCATAAAAGTGAAATGACCGAATTTCGTTTGTTGATAGTTGCTTCGGAAGAGTTGCCATATCAGCGAAATCACGCCCAATCCCAAGATGATCCACGTGGCTGTCTAGAAATGCGGTTAAGAATTTTGGAAAGCTCAAGCTAAAGCTCAAGCTAAAGCTCAAGCTAAAGCTCAAGCTAAAGCTCAAGCTAAAGCTCAAGCTAAAGCTCAAGCTAAAGCTCAAGCTAAAGCTCAAGCTAAAGCTCAAGCTAAAGCTCAAGCTAAAGCTCAAGCTAAAGCTCAAGCTAAAGCTCAAGCTAAAGCTCAGGCTAAAGCTCAGGCTAAAGCTCAAGCTAAAGCTCAGGCTAAAGCTCAAGCTAAGGCTCAGGCTAAAGCTCAAGCTAAAGCTCAAGCTAAAGCTCAAGCTAAAGCTCAGGCTAAAGCTCAAGCTAAAGCTCAAGCTAAAGCTCAAGCTAAAGCTCAAGCTAAAGCTCAAGCTAAAGCTCAAGCTAAAGCTCAAGCTAAAGCTCAAGCTAAAGCTCAAGCTCAAGCTAAATATTCTGTCCTCAAATCTCAACCTTTATATGCAGAAATCCACAAAATAGCCGATACTTTTCCCTATCATGTCGGTAATCTCCCATCTCAGTTTGAGTTGATTCTCTACAATAATTTGCATTGATTTTAGCAACTGGTAATAGAAAAACATTGTATGAATGGGATTTGAAAGGATCTGCTTTTAAACAAACGCAATTATTCACTATAGCCATGAGAATGAGAGGATTTGGAAGGGTCTAAAGTTTCGGAAATCTTTTTGGAGACAAAGAAAAGTAACAAAAGAAAAAGCAGTAAACAAATTAAGTTTATTTTGAAACGATTTACCTTTATTTACCTAAATTAGCAAAATAAGTCAAGTTCTCTACCATTCAAAGAAGAAAATCAATGAAAACAAGCTCTCGACTCAACAGAAATGATAATTCTCCTCCTTGAGACAAAGCTTTCCCAAAAACAAAAAGGAAATGATGATTTGGGTGAAAATTGGGGAAACGTTTTCAGTGGTTTCACCAAAGTGAACATTTCTTTTTTCCTTTTTTCTCTCTTGATCTTTTTACTTGTTTTCCACAATTCACAAGTGTGCAAATTTTTGTTGAAATCTTTTTTTTTTAAAAGCGCGTATTTCCAGAAAAAAAAACGACAATCCGATCGTTTTTTCAGATTTTCTCCTTTGAACTTTTCACTTCTCGGCAAGGAAAACCGGTTTGAGATAACTAAACCAAAAATACGAGCTCAAGGTGAAATCGAGTAGAATTTAGAGGATTTTATGGCTGAAATGACGGGGGTGGGACAAATGCGACCTTTTTTTGCGCACCTGGACATTTGCGCAGCTTTTTTTTTGTTGGAAAAGGCCTTAGGAAAGGTCGTAGAGCTTCAAAAATGTTTTCACATAACGGAATCGTATGCGTAGATTCCGAATTTCGAATTCAAATTAAACCACGCTGACACGTCAAATTTGGGCTAAAAGGCAAAAACTGCGGAAAAGCGTTAAGTTGCGTAGTTTTTGCCTTTTAGCCCAAATTTGACGTGTCAGCGTCAGTTAACGTGTTATATGAGAACATTTTTGAAGCTCTACGACCTTTCCTAAGGCCTTTTCCAGCAAAAAAAAGGTGTGCAAATGTCCAGGTGCGCAAAAAAAAGGTCGCATTTGCCCCAACCCCGAAATGACAGCTTAGATAATGGAAAATTGATAGAAATTCTTTCAAATCTTAGATTTCAGATCTTTTTTCATTTAACTATCCCAAAATCTCAAAATCTTGTTGATTTCTTTCAAAATCATAAACAAAACTAGATCTCAAAGTATAGGGCAATGGTAAAATGAGCGAAAAAAACTTGCAGACAAAACAGTGAAGAAAAACAACAACAAATCAGCCATTTAAGGTCGAAAAACAAATGATTTCCAAGGAAAATACGTGTAAAAAAAGAGATTCTCTAAAAGAATTTGAAGGTTTTGTTTATTTGTCTGATCTGGGTTTCGTGGAAAAATTGCTGACAAAAGAACTGAAACTTTTGGGTATAAAAGGACAAGAGTTGATAGAAATCTGAAAATCTGCTGAAAATGAAATTTCTGATTTATTTTGGTGCCTTTTTCGTGCTCGCTTTTGCTCTAAACAAAGAAGCTGCTGAGGATACGGTTAAAGAAGAGGTACATTTCTTTCTAACTACCGTAAATACTGTAATAGTACCCCACCCTCCTCGTACAGTCGCGTAGTCGCAAAAGTTTTTTAGTATTTCCTTTTTTCCAAAGCGCCCGTACATTCAAAAAATGCGTCTTTGGTATCAAAAAATAGCTGAAATTCAGGGCTATTTTTTGATAACTAAGTGCGCATTGTAGCATAAAACAGTGTCGAGAAAAATGCGTTCAAAGCTAGACTAGGCAACACTCCGCACCGTTATTAGGAGGGTGGGGTACTATTACAGTATTTACGGTAAGCAGATTTACAAAGAAATGTCAAAGAATGTCAAAGAATATCAAAGAATGTTTTCCTGTAAACATTACTATAAAAAATCTTCTAAATTTTTGTAAAGAATGTGAACTGTTTGAATACAAGCTGTGCCCGCGACAACAAAGAGTTTTTGATGGTGCTTAAGGTAAAGGAAAACAATCTTGTCCATTGGTTTGTCATTCATTTTTTCTTTTTCTTTAAATTTTCAGTCAAATGGTGAAAGACGAAGCTTTTAAAGTCTGAAATTTTCAATGATTTAGGTAAAAGACGAAGCTGTCAAGGCACTTCACGAATCTCGGCCAAAGAGTGAGAAAATAAGAGTTTGCACATGCAAGGTAAGAGTACTAAACCGTCATCAAGACAAGCACTAACTCTTCTTTTTTACAGGAATTGGATCAATGCATTGACAAAGCTCGAAAACAAGCCAATCAATGTTTTACTCCATGTTACAACGAATTCGCGAAGCTGAAACTTTTAGAGAAACCCGAGCTCCTTAAAAGCTGCCTTTTAGAGAAAGAAAAACTTCTAGATCAAGTGATTCCTTGTATGAAAGAAAATTTGGATGCGTAAGTTTGATAAATGAATCAAAACTTTCAAAATTTAGCTGTTCTGAGAAAAAGAATTCCGAGAAGGCACCAAATATTGATTTGAACACTTTCCTTTCCAAGTGAGTTCTTTGTGCAAGAATTAGACTTGAATAAGAATCTATGGGAAAGTTAGGAATGAACTTGTCAGTACTTTAGTAGTAGCCAAGGGTTATCCAACATTTGATACCCCTATTGACAATCTAACTTTGAGCTCAAATTTCTTGGTGTTGGGGTTTTTAATTGAAATATTTCTTGATATCATTAGATGCAAGTCTTTCTGTCGATTGGTATCAAAAGTATTTCAATTGAACATCCCAAGTCCAAGATATTTGGGATTAAAGTTAGATTGTCAATAGGGGTATCAAATGTCCGATAACCCTTGACTAAAGTTAGTACAATGTCCCACAATCAGTACAAGTTCTGGACACGAAAACTTTCAGAGTGGAAGAAGATGTTGATCATCGAGCACAGACAATCCTTCGAGCAATTAAATCAAAGGATACTGATGTGATTTCGCATTGGCTTTATTGTAAATCAAAAATTATAGAAACTAGCCACCGCTACGAAATCTTATTTCATGTGTTTCAAGAATTGTTTCATGAATGTAAAGAATTCAGACGGATTTTGCCATGAACAAATTGGGTTAGTTTCTCAACTTTGATTTCTATTCTACATTCATTTAGATGCACTCTCGATATCACGGACAAAGCCGTCAACAAAACGATTGATGTTTGTGGATCGAAAATCGATTGGGCTAAAGAGCTCGGTGATGTGTGCTCGTGTGCTGAGAAAGCGGGAATTAGGTGAGAAAAGGAGATGAGAATTGCATCCACTGAGTCAGCAGCTTGAAATAACTCAAAGATCTTATTCTAATGTTAGTCAAACAAGTCAAGAGGTTTATTGAGAGGTTTATTGCGAAATTCCAGTGTTCTCCACGATTACTGTGGAATGCTTGATGAGTTCTCGGACTAATCCTTCAAATTTGTTTCCGTTTAGATCAGAAAATAAATTTTATTCTTTAAATGGCACAATTTTTATTTTATTTCACAACAACGTCAATAAAAATACCGGTAGAATCTCGAAAACTAGAAAAGGATCACAATTTGAGTAAAGAAAAGTAAAGAACGAAACAACAAGACAATAAGATAAATAAAGCTGAAGATAAGGTAAAGTTTAGCTTGTACTCTGTGCTCACTTAATCGCAACTTTCTGGCACAATGATTTCTATCTTTAAAAAGAATCCAGTTTGTCAGAAAGCTCAAAAGTATACCAACTTCTATGCAAATCTAAAAAGATTCAGATCTCAATTCTAAGATATTTATTTATTCTAAGACATTTATTTCAATTATTAACTTAATTATTAGGTTCATCAGTACTTTCCTCATCTCCCTATTGATTCAACTTTTGTTTTATTTCTTCAATCAATTCCTCTTCTCCCACTACATCACAATTCTCGACGGCGTCTCTCATTGAATAATCATTGAGACCGAGATCGGCCAACGCTCCAATGCATTCCAAACACTTTACACGGACCTGAATATGATTTTAATTTGAAATCTAAATTGCACTGATTATCAAGCTAAAAGAAACCTCTCTCTTTTCACTATTCAACAACTCTCGACTGACGACTGTTGATGCAACGGTTAGATCATTTCGATAAAAGAGATCATCTACCTAGACTAATAAGATGCTTTATACTGAAAAATTTCGAACTTCTTCTGGACTTGATGACAATAATTCTTTCAACAATGTTATTGATGGAAGGCCGCCTTTTAGATTTGCAAAATCGATGAGATGTTGCCCAAAATTCGCATTTTTATTTGATCGGAGAGTGGTTAAGGCAAAGTCCTGAAAGGGTTTCTTTTAAAAACAAATTTGGATACTTTAAACTCTAGACAAGAACTTGTTTACTAACCTTAACTTCTTGTGGAGTGTTTGCATAAATGTTTGCGAAGAGTTGGATTGCTGATTTGTCATCGTGGAGATTTGAGAGTTTCGAGAAGAAAACATCATTGAAACAGCCTGGATTAGAGATTCGATTCGCTCTACTTAATCTACAGGATCACCACAAAAATTTGAGTTGAAAAGTCTTTTTTTTATTGAACATCCTTACTCAAGTGATGCAATGGGAACTCTTGTCCACTCATCGCCATCATATCCAACAATTTGATGCACAGTGATTTCTCTTCTTTCGAGTATCTAGAGCTTGTGATGGCAGGAGCTAAACATTCAATGGTTTACTTTGGAAACAGTAAAAATGTACCTAAAACCATTGGAAGCTTTGTCTCAATCAAACAACAAATGACAGTTGGGAGAAATGAGGCCAAAGTAGATAATAAACGAATTGACGCCAATCTCACTTCTTGACTTTGATCCTGGAAAATAATCACTACTTCAGTTAGTATATTAGGATTGCTATATCCCACAAAGTTAATTAGTTTCGTTAAAGGTAAAAAAAAAGAAAGATTTGCCAGGGGAAGACCCGAACTCAAGGACAAAGGAGGCAGCCCAACTTGTATCCGAGCCTCTTACCCACTGCGCTACCCCCACACGCCGGCTCGACTGGCGAGAGAAGCCTTTTAAGCGAGATGTCGCAAGTCTCGCGTTTTTGCAGCTGATTTTCGCACAATTATGTCAATCAATATCAGTACTTTTTAAAACTCACCATAATGTAAAGATTGTTGAGTTTATACAGAAATTCATAATCATTCACGGCAATCACCGCTTGTGGGATTCGGGGATCCGTTTTCTCCGCAACGTTCGAGAAAGTATTGAGATCATCAATGTATGCATCATCTTGTTGTGAGATCGAATAGCTCAGCTAAATCACTTTTCAATCAATCTAAAATCAAAACCCTTTTCCCAAACAAACCTCGGCCTTTTCCGATAACCAATCATCTAACCGGTCCCTCAAAGTTCCCAATAATCTCGCATCAAAGCATTCCAACAAATTCGGTTGAAAGTTGACTAGAATTCCGGAGACTTTTCGAAGAACATCATCACTGAAATTGGATTTTAGATGAAATAATTTCATTGTTAATACTTTGTATGTTGAAGAAGAGTCTCAAAAACGATTCTCGCTGTCTTCACACAGTCTGATAATGGGGCTTGTGTGCCGGCTCGGACTAAACATTCAATTACACTTCAAATGATTCTATTATCTCATTGGCTTATTTAGAAGTTTATCCACTCACCCGTATCCACAACATCTGCAGCTAATTTCTCTGGATCGAGAATCGTTTCATACATAAGATTCTAAAAAGTTTAACAGTTAAAAGTCAAAAACAAAAGTTATATAAAAGTGATTGATGCATGAAAAAAGTGTCCTTTTTGTTGATTCTTCGAAAAAGAGTGAGCACATCTAATCTGATTGTCAAAAAGATGAGAGAAGAAAAGGAAATTTGAAGAGGAAAAGAGAAAGAGAGACTGTCAAGAGGATGGGAGTGTTGTTGATTGTGATTTGAAGAAAATGAATCAAAATGGCTCAATGGAAGGCAGGTAATAGAGCAAAGAAGAAATTCTTAAAAAAGAAGCATTTCCTGGCTCTGATTGCTAGATTTAAGTAGTAAAGTTGGCTGTATTTTCTAGAAGCACAGCTTTTTTGGAAAATGTTGGGAAAACAGAGATGAGTCAAAAACATTTAGCTAACTAGTTGAGGATTCAAGAGAGTTCAAGAGATGTGCCCAGAAAGTTCATAGTAAAGTCTATTTCTTCAAATTCGCCATAACTTTAGTTCATTCAGTTCACCTTTGCAAAAGAAAATGTCTGGTGTTCTTAGTGATGCGCGTACCATACAGGATACCCATCGTGGAAACCACCACATTCACTCTCGGAGACATTAATTTGGCCAAGGTTCTTGGAGAACGGAAAGACCAACTCAAATGCTCCTATCGGGGATCGAACCCGGGTCGTGCGACCGAGAAACCGATGTGTTATCCGCTCGACCACATTGTAACTGGCCGACGGGAGTTGAGAGGGGCTCTTTATGAAAGAAAAGCTGATAGTTTGAGCCAAAGGAGTATGTAAAACTTCTACTGAAAGCTAAAAACTAAAAATATCTAACTGTTCAAATAGATTTTTATTAGTTTAGCCAAGGAATGAACACTTTAGTCATCCTAGTATCTCTTATTCTCATTCTTTCCCTATTCTTCTGCTTATTGCTCAAATATTTAGTTTATTGAATGAAGTTCAACTTTTTTTTATGTCATTGAGTGTCATTATTGCTTTTTTTATTTCATTGAGTGTCATTCTATTGCTTTAAGATACAATCTATAGGAAAATCTCGAACTTTATGCTCATTCAGAGCCTGATTTGTTTTCAAGAAAGTGAAACGAAACTTCTTGCACAATACATAAGAAAATACTTGAGTAACGGCAAATCCAAATCCCTTGTTTCCATTCATTTTTTCATTGTTTAATCTCTTTTCGGATCTCCCAGGTCAGTTTCAAGTTTCTTTCTTATTTCATTGACGTTTTCCATGTGGAAGATCGAAAATTTCGATCTAAACCACACGAAATCCAATGTTTCAGTGTACAACACTTTCGGGACATTCGGAGGATCGATTAACCGAAAAAAGTGAAAATTCCTAGACTCAATCCTTTTCTTTTACCTTCTCCACCACTCTCTTTATGGAAAAGAGAAGAGGGAAATCGAACGGAGAAAGAACTTCTCGTGGTACATACGGAAAGCGACAATAAAGAAAGGCTTCAAATGATACCGATTCCGACGAGACGAGTCATTCTTGTGGCTGCAGTCAGGTGGGTACAAGATTTTCAATTTGAAAAGGTGAAATCAAAATTAACACTTGTAGGCAGAGTTTTCCATTTAAGAACTCTTTCAGTTTGATTCTTTCCGTGTTCTTGATCGCCCGTCCCTTCTATACAAAACCACCAAAAAGTCTTAAAGGATTGAAGTTCGTTTAATTATCTGTTTAGTCCAAATGGTCCAAATGGTTTAGTCCAAAGTTTAGTCCAAATGGAAGATCCCCTCCACCGGATAGTCTTGAAGATCTCCCACTTCCAGCTGATTACATGATGACAGATGAAGAGATGTTGCCAGAGAAATTCTCAACTGATGAATATGAGAATCCGGAGATCAATCATCTAATTCGTAAGATGTAAGAGCTTAAAGTTCAAAGCAAAATTTGATTTTCTATTAGCATTGAGGGGATCCCTCTTCCACACGATTATCCAATGCCCGAGGAAGTGATTCCACAAGAGAGAATTTCAAACGATTATATAGAAACGGAGGACTTTGTAGGTTTTAAAATTTGTTTAAAGTTATGAAAAACTAGGAGAGGAGAGAAATATCTCATCTATATTATGTTCCTGAGTCAAATTTCGATGAGAAGTTCACCGAGACGCTCGTTGGATCGACATGTGAACAAGTGAGTGGAAACTTTGCACAGTTTTAGAAGACAACTAGTTTTAAAAGGCAACTAGTTTTACTAGGTCTGGAACAATTGGACGACAATTGCTCAATCACAGACTCCAGAGATCCCACTTGTAGAGCCGCCAAGGGAGAAATTAGCTGAGTTTACACTTTATGGAAGAATCCCGCTCAAGCAAGAGTAAGCTTTATGAAGGTTTTTCTTGACTGAATATTTCTAGATATGTAAACGAGAAAGCGGTGCCGATAAAGATGCTCTGGGATGATATCGATGCACAAATGATGATGACAAGAGATGAAGTGATTGAAAGAGCGCATCATGTTGGATATGGGGGTGAGACTTGGAATAGATAAAATATAATAGGTAAAATAGATTCATTTATAGAGAATATATAATAAAACAGCTAAAAAAGCTAAAAATTTGAGATATTGTCTACGAGGCGATGGATCGATTCCATTCATTCATTCAGAATAAGAGTGGCGCCGTTTTTGGAGCCACGAATCCATGGGTGAGTTTAAATTGCAGTTCTTATACATAAACGTGTTATGAACTTTATACGCTAACTCTTTTAAATGCAAATTTTACTTCTAGATCGAAGTTTTTGCTTTGAGGCACGGCGCCACTTCTGTTTTGACGGTGGAGCAACAGGAGATTGAGGAAAAGGTGAGGAAATGATCCACAAGATTACGCCGGATAGGCTTTCAAGGCTTTCAAAGTTTAGTTCAAGATTATAATTAGCTATCAAAATTTTCAGACTTCTCAGAATCTTTCCTACATTCATCCACGCGATTTGGCGAATCAATGGGCAAAGTGGGTTTTTGGGAATGGATTGAAATGGATAGGAATTGATAGGATTGGATTGGAATGGATAGGAATGGGTTGGAATGGATTGGAATGGATTGAAATGGATAGGAATGGATTGGCCTAACTAAAAAACTTTCAGTTATTCGGAGACTTTCGACTTTATCGCCTCATTTTCTTCGATTCAACACGCTGGTCTTGGAAGGTTAGTTTCATTTAAAGTATTAACTTAATGTTTGACTTAATTCGAAGAAGATCTAACAATCCAATCTTAATCCAATCTCAATCCAAACTCAATCCAATCTCAATCCAATTCCAGATTCGGTGATCCAATCGATCCATGGGGTGATCTCCGGGAAATCACCAAGATGAGATGTTTATTGAAAGAGGGAGGAATTGTCATACTTGGATTGCCAATTGGTTTGTCTAAATACAAATGCCGAAAAGTCCAACCTAAAAGATCAAATCTTCGCTTCAGGTGTTGATGAGCTTTATTGGAACGCTCGGAGAGTTTATGGAACAGTTCGATTACCCTGGATTTTGAGAGGCAAGAGGCACCAAATTTACTTGTAGATTGCAGTTCTTAAAAATAAAATTATCTCTAGGCTTCAAAATCCTCGGTGTCGTCTACACAGAAGAGAATGAGAATGGAAATAAAGAAACGATTTTCACATCGGGAATTCCCTTGAGTTTTGTATTGAATGAGACTGATGGAAGAAAAACAAATCATCCATCAAAACAACATCCAGCTTTGATTCTACAAAAAGTTGAGAACTCTACGAAAAATTGATTGTTTATAGGCAATAAAAGTTGTACATTTTATGCAACATTCAATTGAAAAGAACTTTGAACATTTAAAGTTGTGGTTGAAGAGAAAGGCACAAAGAATAATTTGTGTCACACGGAAATTTTCGAGACTCATGGAACGTCATACTTTTCTTTTCGAAATCAGACTAAACTGGGACATTTTTCGTATGATTGTGAGACCGGTAAGTGCTATATTTCGAAGTAACCATAAAGTTACCATTCATGACAACTTAGCTGCCAATTTTCTTCATGGTTTATAGCCTCTAGAACTTTGTTTAAAGTGAGTACTCGTACCGTAAATACTGTAATTGGACCCCACCCGTCTAATAGTGCCCCACCCTAGAGGTGGAGGGAAAAAATAGTACCCCATGGGGTCCAATTACAGTATTTACGGTAGGTTTTATATTTGACTGTATACTGGAATTTAATCGGTTGTGTGCTTTGTATCCTCTCCATTAAAAGCATTTTAAAAAGTGGAAAAGCTACCGAAGTCCTAGACAAAGCTTATCAGAGATCGTCCGCTTTTTTAAAGAGTACTGTAGCTTTTCTGGAGTCACCTTTTAAAAAACACCTTGTTCAACATCACACAATATTCATTGTGCTTTTTTTGATTGAAAAAAGCTAAACTGATTTTTGAGTGAGTGTCATACTCTCGTATCCAATGAAACATTTCTTCAGTGACCATTTGTTTTTTGATCATTTATTCCGTAAAACTAGGTGATTAAAGTTTAATGGATCAGTAAGAAAAAGAAAAAGAAAAGATTGGGTATGAAATGGTCCGAAATGAAATAAAATGAAATCCAATTCATCGCATCGATTTCCTTCGTAAAATTCGTTATCCCATTTAGCACGTGTTTGGAGAAAAACGAGGGGAAAAGAGGAAACTTTCGAATCAAGAAATCATTCATTTCATCAACTAATGGATATTCAATAGCTTTATATCTGAAAATGATTATTTTTCTCTATTTGTTTAATTCAACATATCAGGCTTATGTGCCAATTTTCGTTGATATGGAGATGGTTTCGGTGAGTGAGAAAGAGCTTCTTGGCAACTAAAGTTTTATAAAGAAGTGTAGATAGGCTTGGTAATGAAATGATTTCAGGAATACACTGTCCTTTGTCGTATCTGGGAAGTTGTTCGTATCATTGAAGCTCTCTCGATTTTTATCTCTTTCATAATCTATGTTCCATTCTTCAAAATCCTTCACACATCCGGTCGATTTCACATCAATTTGCGTCGAATCTTCGAATTTGTCTCACTTCATTTATTTTTCAATCAACTTCTCCGACTCGTTCTTTTATTTTATGAAGGTCAAGCTGTTCTCGGGGATGGTTTGTTCTTACTTTAAATCGTTAATCATTTCTTTTAGCTGTAACCTTTTGTGATACAGTGATATTTATTATTGGTTTAATTCGTTGTTATACATTGCTCTTTCTCGCCTCAATTGTGCCTTTGATCACTCTGGAAAGGTTGGTCAAATAGTTTGCTTTAGCTTTTGGTTTTCGATATGTTTATAGACCTTTAGAGGACCTAAAGATTTGATTTAGTGTCCTAAAAAATAAAAAAGTTCATAGAGGATTCGAACCAGGGAGTAGTAGCGCGATACTATCCACCAAGTCATCCGGTTACTTTTGCGAGCAAGTAATTCTCGCCCATATCGCGGTGGTTCACAGTTTTGAGCGAAACATGTCAACGAAACCTTTTGCCAAAGAGATCTCTTTAGACCCTTGAACCAATTTCAGACTCATGGCCACGATCTACCTCTGGGACTATGAAAAGTCGCCTCGCACCTATATCTCTCTTTCAATAATGCTAAGCTCAGTTCTCATCTTTCTCACACTCTCCACCTTCAGTTGCATTGGTTTGTTAAAATTCAAGAAAAGTAAGAAACAAAAGCACAAAACATAATCTAACTGTAATCTAATGTAATCGTAAACTAATCGTAATCGTAACCACAAACTCTAACAAAGCTTGAAATACTTGCATCATTGACTCTAATCAAATTGGAAACACTGAGGACATACCCCAGTTCTTGGAATTACGTCATCACAAAGAGTGATCTGTAATGCTTTATTTAGCAATTGCCTACGATATGTTGAGAACAGTGATCGGTGTCGTGATCTCATTATTGGGCGCCATTTTATTGTCGGGAATGGTGAGTGAAATGAGGGGAAATATGGGGAAAAAGAAGTTTCTAGTACATTTTGAAAGGAAGGGAATGGAAATGAGGAAATTGGGAAAGGAACTCACGGTCCACGAGATCTAAAGTCCATTTAGAGTTGGTCAATAACATAGGAAAACACAGTATAATTGTGTTTTGCCCAGAAAGTCTCGTTTCTTTTCGTACTTTCGTTTAAAGTACAGCCAATTCAAATGTCTGACAATTTTCAGATCTGAATCCTTTCTTTTTCAGCTTTGTGCCTTCTTATTCACCTATAATTCAAAAGTGTTAAAATGGTTGGATCGAGTCCAACAACATGAACGAGTCGAGAGTTTAACTCCCCGTTTCGGTCATCGACCTTATGATTTATCCGTTCGATATCAAATCAAAGAGAATATGCGAGTGTTTGTGGTGAGTAGGCAAGAAAACTTTCCAACTTAAACTTGAAAAATTCCATATCAGAAGCAGATCTCCCATTCAGATTCTCCGTCGTTTTCTCATCATCACCATCATAAGTGAGACATTTGGTTCAATCACTGGCGGCATTGCTTTCACAGCATTTGAATCCGATTCGATAATCGGTCAAGTGATGATGATTGGAGTGGATTTGATGTTAACTTTGTAAGTGTTAAAAGCTTTGCCGAAAATCTGAAAACTATGAAGATATTCTGAGACTTTCAATCAATGAATCTCTAGATCATTCACCACATTTCCCTTTGGAGTGTTATGGATTGTGAAAGAATGGCGGGAGAAATACGATCAATGGTGGAGGCATTTATTGAGGACAAAGTAAGAGATTTCATTTTGGAAATGTACTTTAAAGCAATTGATAACCAAGGCTTATCTAAAAGGATTTTCATTCATTTCATTCAGCAAATCGGTGAGCGTCGCCTCGTCATTGATCATTCCGAGTATCGATTATGCGGGAGATACGAACAAATATTTTGATTATTACAGGCAAAATTGGTGATAAATATTTGAATATTTGCATAAGTTTGGGAAAAATTAAATTCTTCTACTCAAACGAGGTTTAATATGAGCTCGAAGTCGATCTAAAGCTCTTGAATTTGAATGAGAACCGATTTGCAGATGCCCAACTGATGCTTTCCTAAAAGCTTTTAATTTGAAAATTTCTCGTTTTGGATTTTACTTTAAAATTCTTTTAAATCCATTTAAAATATAGACTCGATATGGTTCAGTGAAAGCACAAATCAAAATCGATGACAGAGCGGCGTGACTGCTTCCAAGAGTAACACTTCCATTCAACCAGAATGGAAGTGTTACCGTATTGGAACCGTTATGGAACCGTATTGGAACCATATTAGAACCTAATAGGAACCGTATTGGAACCGTATTGGAACCGTATTGGAACTTAATAGGAATCGTATTGGAACCGTGCATTTGGTCGAAAATTTTGCCTGTTACTGCTAAAAATACAAAGAAAACCAATGGGCCAACTACAGAGAAAAATGGGATCAATATCTGGAAACAATCGAGTTTTTTTTGTTCTTTTTGTTAAACGCACTTGCACACACAAAGAATAGACGAGCTTCTTATGTAGTTGTTTTGTCTTTGCACTCATATGAATCAATGGACTATCAAGCAGATAAATTGAATGAATCATGAAGGAAATTGACTAAAGGATTTGATTGATGTGTGGAAATAAAGAACTCACAAATAATAGCCATTCTGTTGCAATAACAGGGACAAGAATTTCAATTGCAAGTACTGAAGAGAAATTGAGAATTGGTGGGAAGATTGGTTGATAAATGTAAGCAATCCAGGCATTGACGTCAGTTCCGAGGAATGAATATTCTGGGTAATCCTAGAATTAAACGATAGACTACAGTACTTGCTCGGTTTTTGGCACGTTTGCCAGATACTCTTAATGTTATAAATACTAATACTTGTTTAAATCTTTGTGGATCAGTTCTTTTTGAGTATTTACTTCCAACAATTTCTCCAATCCTTGTGCATTTGGTGGGTGTTCAAGGGGTAATCGAAGAATACAGATAAAACCAATAAATAGAAAAAAAAAATAATGAAAAGCTAAAATGAGGACCCAATTGTGCAATGAAAATCTGAAAGAAAAGTTCATTTAAAGAAAAGAATAAAGAAATTTTTGGATGAATACCTCAACCAATGATCTTTCGGTAACACCAGTCGATGTCGATAAATAAAGCATTGAACTGTGGCTAGGATCCCATTCAAAATCAAGAACAGTCCAATTTCCTGAAATTACCTTCTTATTGATTGCTTTGATTCACTCACAAATAGTACTGTTGCATCGATATGAAATATTTCATATAAAAATCCATACATTCGACCGCTGAGAGCCGGAAAATAAAATTCCATTGTCACAGAGTGGAGAAGTAGTTCAAAAAGAGTTGAGGAGATCTGAAATAGCCTTTTTTCCATAATAAAGATTCCCAAAGCACTTACTTGATAAAACAAAATGAAATATCGATAATTTTTCATCGTTTTCGGTGAAACCCAAACGATTAAGTAGATAGTGAAAAAATTGATCGATCCACCGAAAATTCCAGTGATATTCATGGTGCGGATATAAAGGAATGGATATTCAGGAACAGTTTTGTTCACCATTCCGAAAGAAATCGATGGCTGAGATTAAAAGTAAAGCCGAGAAGTCTAAGGGGAAAGTTTGTACGGCGAATCGAAATGAAATGAAGGCAGGTGACTGATCAGCAGATGCTATTTGAAAAGGCAGATTTTCGAATTGTTTTCGAATGTCGATTTTTGGGAACAGATTGACGTCAGAGCTATAGGAATGTCAGATTGAAATTGACATACCCAATCCAGCTCAATACCGTTACTGTCGCTGTTGATTGCTTTAAAGACTTTATTGTACACTTCGTATGTACGATAGAGTCTTTTCTTGCACAGTAAATCAGACTTTATCTTTGAGTTGTAAGGACAGGAAGCCAGCTTTTCGCAAAACAAACAATAGTCAGTAAGACCTAAAAAGTTTGTGGTACTTCTGGCTATATCCTGTGATAGTTTATTAATCGCGGCCGGGGGACCATAAAACTTTTTTTACGGCAACCACCTGTTTTTTTTTATTTTAATATCGCTGATTTTATTATAAAAAGAATAAAAATCACCCGGCTAGAGTGATTTGATGGGTTTACAAATTTTTGGAGACGCTGTAAGGCTCGCATAGTTCATCTACAAGGTGAGTGCGGAAGCAAAGCAAAAGTCAGGCATTATTTTTTGTTTTTGTTTTCTTTAGACTTTCCATCTACACTTTTGTTTTTTAACATCTCTAGATGCCTTTTTCCAAATGAAGATTTTATGTTTAGATAATGCAAAAGGCTATCAAAACACTCTAAGCTATCCATTAGAGTGTGTTCCTCTCGAGTAATGCGTTTTCTAAAAGACACCTATTTGAGAAAACTACCGTAGTCAAACCTCCAATTTTCATTCAGTTAGCCCAATTTTTTTTGTATCATTCGATGAGGAATTAAAAGGCTCGGTCAATGATACCAAAATCTGGCTGATCGAACGTAAACTAACGGTTTGACTACGGTAATCTTCTCAAATAGGTGCCTATCCATTGATTGCTTTTTTTGCAAGCTTATTTCCTATGCTATTTTATTATACGATCATAAAATATATTTTTAGGATTTCTAAACAAAATGGAGGCGGAAGAAGAGCTAATCGAAAAGCCAGCATTTGTTATTGTTGAATTCGCTCAATTGGAGAAACTATTACAAAGATGCCCAGATTGTGGAAAACTTCCGAGCGGTCAAAAAACAAGAAATCTTTGAGCGTTTTCGGAAAGGGGCTATTGGAATTGCAATGGATGGCCAATTCGATTCTTCAGGATATTCAGCGGAATTTTGTGCTGTTACGGCTATCGAAATCGAAACCAAGCAAGTAATAGATTTTGCTATTGTTCACAAAAGTGAAACTGGAAACAAAAGCGGTGCAATGGAATTAGAAGGAGTGAAACGGTCAATTTGTTTCATCGAGGCAAAGGCGGATATTGCTAGTATCACAACAGATAAAAATAATCAGATTGTATCTTACCTCTAAAAACGCAAATTCAAGGTCTATTTTGATCCTTGGCACCGATTGGGTTCATTGAAGAAAGAGTGTATGGCAGCAACGAGAAAATTAAAAGGGGATCAAGAGAAAAAGCAAATGAGAGACTTATCACGTCGTTTTCTTGTACATTGCTACACCGTTGAACTATTTGAAGCTAATCCGAAACAATGTGTGGAAAAGGTTTTCTTATTCTTTTTCCATATCCAAGGCATCCACAACTGGGCGAATGACTCATTCGCTAAACTTCTTGTTTATCCCCTGGAGATAAAATTGGGTACAAAATTCAACACGGAAAATTTTATCGCAACGACAGAGTGCTCACACCCCTTGAACTATCAATCTTCTCATGACCCAATTCTTTCCACTTCTACGATATATTCAATGCTTCTGGAAATTGCAGCAAAGACTTGCTTCATAAGCGACTTTGAACGAATGAGGATTGATAATATTACATCCTATGTTGAAAACTTTCATTCACTCTGCATCAAGTATCGTCCGAAAAGAAAATATTTTTGTCGAAAAGGATTTGAATATCGGACTATGCTGGCAGTTTTGGATCATAATACAAAGATTCAAGCCGAGATGGCAGGAGGGCGCCAAATAGAATCTAGCTACTGTTGTTTTTCGAAAGCCAAGGGAGCTTATGCTACGAAAAAAAAAGAAAACCACAATCGACCACAAATGGAAAAAAATCTAATTGTGTCAATCAAAGCGCTGAAGACGTCTTACGGTGGAGGAGATCCGGTCACTTCTGGTGAAGATGCGCTGGAAATTGATAAGATAGGAAGCCGATTTGAGGAACTGCTGTACTTGAGCGAAGATGAAAGTGAGCAAGAGGAAGAATTATAGATTAACAACTTATTTTTTTGTTTTTTGTGCTTTTTATTCTGTTTTTAAATTTATCTGCAATTAAAACTCAATCGATCTAGACTGTGCTCAGGTGTCTGATGAGTGACGATCTTGTTTTTTCCAAGCATTCCCGCATCTCCAAAAATGTGTAAACCCATCAAATCACTCTAGCCGGGTGATTTTTATTCTTTTTATAATAATTTAATTAATTACCCAAGTTTGAGGTTGTTGCGAGATACTGCAACTCTACTTCTACATCTACCGATCCGAAGAGCCCCAAGAAGTTGCGCCGCTCTTCTCAAAGATGATACCGAGCCTGCTGCATGTCAATCCAGTGATGATTTTGAACGTCGCACATCCTTTCCATCCTCCCGATAGATGGCCGCCTACCTTCAATCGCGATATTAGACTAGCTTATTGCGCGGGCTAAAACTCATAGGTACCAAGTTATGGCCATTATCAAATTCTTTCCACTTCTGTATTTTGTACTGTGCAGTAAAATTGAGTAAAATCAGGAATTTATTGACATCAAACTGGCCCGCTAAACTGCGGTCCGCTATGAATTGAATGTCGAAAGAGAATTCTTGAATTTGGATGAGAAACGATTTGGAGACGACTCAGCGATGATTTTCTAAAGAAAGCTTTCTCTTTGTTGTCAATTGAGTCTCACTTCAGAATTCGTTTGATTTCATCCAAAATATAGACTCGATACGGTTCAGTGGAAGCACAAATCAAAATTGATGACAGAGTGGCGTGACTGCTTCCAAGAGTAACACTTCCATTTAACCACATTTGGTCGAAAATTTTGCCTGTTACTGCTAAAAATACAAATAAGACCAATGGGCCAGTTATAGAGAAAAATGGGATCATTATCTGGAAACAATCGAGTTTATTTGTTCTTTTTGTTAAACGCACCTGCACAAACAAAGAATAGACGAGCTTTTTATGTAATTGTTTTGTCTTTGCACTCATATGAATCAATGGACTTTCAAGGAGATAAATTGAATGAATCACGAAGGAAATTGACTAAAGGATTTGATTGATGTGTGGAAATAAAGAACTCACAAAGAATAGCAATTCTGTTGCAACAACAGAGATAAGAATTTCATTCGCAAGTACCGAAGAGAAATTGAGAATTGGTGGGAAGATTGGTTGATAAATGTAAGCAATCCAGGCATTGACGTCAGTTCCGAGGAATGAATATTCTGGGTAATCCTAGAATTGAACGATAGACTACAGTGCTCGCTCAGTTTTTGGCACGTTTGCCAGATACTCTTAATGTTATAAATACTAATACTTGTTTAAATCTTTGTGGATTAGTTCTTTTTGAGTATTTACTTCCAACAACTTCTCCAATCCTTGTGCATTTGGTGGATGTTCAAGCGGTAATCGAAGAATAGAGATAGAACCAATAAATAGAAAAAGAAAATAATGAAAAACTAGAATGAGGACCCAATTGCGCAATGAAAATCTAAAAGAAAAGCTTATTAAAACAAAAGAATAAAGGAATCTTTGGATGAATACCTCAACCAATGATCTTCCGGTAACAGCAATCGATGTCGATAAATAAAGCATTGAGCTGTGGCTAGGAGCGTATTCAAAATCAAGAACAGTCCAATTTCCTGAAATTACCTTCTTATTGATTGCTTTGATTGACTCACAAATAGTATTGTCACATGGATATGAAATATCTCATATAAAAAGCCATACAATCGAGCGCCGAGAGCCGGAAAATAAAATTCCATTGTCACAGAGTGGAGAAGTAGTTCAAAAAGAGTTGAGGAGATCTGAAATAGCCTTTTTTCCATAATAAAGATTCCCAAAGCACTTACTTGATAAAACAAAATGAAATATCGATAATTTTTCATCGTTTTCGGTGAAACCCAAACGATTAAGTAGATGGTAAAAAAATTGATCGATCCACCGAAAATTCCAGTGATATTCATTGTGCGGATATAAAGGAATGGATATTCATAAACCTTTTTGTCCACCATTCCAAAAGAAATCGATGGCTGAGAAGTCTAGAGGGGAAGGCTGTTTTCGAATCGAAAATTTTCTTTTAAAAAAGGGTTAATAGGTAATAGAAAGTAAATTTGGTGAAAGCGGTTTGAAAAGGCAGGTGTTTTTGAAGAGTTTTGCCCTTTTTTTCCTAACCAGCTTCACACTCCCAAAGAAATCGATTCATAAGACATTTGTAAACCCATTTAATCTTCATTTGCAGAAAAATAATTGACCTTTCTAATGAAACAAATCGTAGTTCAATTGTGGATTTATTGGTCTTAAACAGAAGGATGAAAAGTAACGAAAACACTTATTTACCAACCTAATATGCAAAACATCGAACTGTTGCCACAATTTTAAGGCTGAAATCCAGATCCGGCTGTTTCTAATAGAACTGTTAGATAAATCTGATCTGATGTAAAGAGATAGAGAACAAGATCAGATCAATCTCAATCATATCAATCAACAGAACCAATCCATTCGTATCTGAAAGGTGAAAGCACAATTTATTTACAGCAGCATGAAATCAGCGAGACAAAAGATCAAAGATGGTTCCTCACTCCGCTCACGGCTTTTGCTTTCATTCGCCAAACTCCCTGGAAAAGCTGGCGTTTGAATATTTGATCAAAAAAAGACTCTTTTGGTCATTTATTCTCCCACAACCTCGTTTGCTGTGTTGCTCTAGAAATACACATTTAAGCCAGTTTAAGCCAAGATTTGTGACATTTTTCTGTATTCTATCATTAGACGAATTCCCCAACCTGTCCTTGAGTGATTGGCTGATAGCGACAAACATCATCATTGGCAAAATGGCAGGAGATCGCTTTTCGGAAACCTGTAAGTGGGTAAGTTTAAGATGAAAGTCATCTATTCACCTGTGGTTCTATTCGTTCCAGATCCGTGAATTAGAATCGGATGAAAGAATACAGTATCGCCAGCCGAAATGGCAGGAGATCGCTTCTGTGTGCAAAGTTATCTATGATTTTTCAAAATGAACCCTTCTCTGTTGAGCTGTAATCACCAATCCATCACTCGTTAAATCTTGAAAACCAATCTGAACGCTCATTTTTCAAAAATAAATACGAGAAATGATAGAAAAATTGGCAAAAATTTCGGAAAACTTTGTCTTTTAGGGAACATTTATCAGGTCAAACTAGACAACGAAAAGATGGGGGAAATGGAATGAATGATAGATGAGAGGGGAAATTCAAGTGATAACATTGGACTACAGATGGAAATCTTATGGACAATGGGTAAGTGGAGCGGGGAAAAGAACAGAAACAGAAATGTTGTCGGCAAAAAACAAGATCCTTTTTTTGGTGTTATGAGCGGATCATCAGCAAAATCAGCAAAATAATAAAATTGGGATAAAAATGTGGAAAATAAGAGATAATCAAAAACTAAAGTGTTTCTAAAGTAAAGCTTCAGTTTTTTCGAGTCAAAGTATTCAAAAGATCAGTTGTCCTAAAGAATTGCACATCTCATTAATCACTTTTGAAAAAAGGTATCCGCTTTTTGTGATGTCTGCAAATGGTAATTGGTCTAGGATTCCATAAGTTTCTATATTCCACATCAAGCCGTCATAAAAGAAATTTCAAGAACAACCAAGTTACGGATCGTTATAAATGCAAGTGCCTGTATGAAAGATCAAAAATCGCTGAATGAAATTATGCACCAAGGACCATCGTTGATCCCAAACATGATTGGAATATTGCTAAGATTGAGAACATTTCCTATATTGTTGACAGCTGATTTGGAGAAAGCCTACCATCAAATTCATCTACAAGATTGGGAAAGAGACTCGGTTAGGATATTATGATTGAAAGATCCTAATAAACCGGTTTCATTTCAAAACCCAGAGTTACTTCGCGACACAAGAGCACCATTTGGAGTCAAAGCCAGTGCATTTCTGCTTGCAATGTCAATCCTCTATATGTTGGAACAAAATTATCCAGATTTAAAGGAAGAAGTTCGAGAGAATATGTACGTTGACAACTTATTTGCCGGAGCTCATAATGAAGTCGAAGCTATTCAAAAGTACAAGACCTACAAAAAAGTTTTGGAGAAATGAAGATGAATATTCGAGAATTCTCAAGCAACAATGAACGAGTTCTCAACTCAATTCCAGTTGAAGACAAAATTGAAGAAATTCAATGAAACTTTTGGGAATGTTATGGGACAGTAGCGCTGACACATTAGACGCAAATCAAAAATGGAAAAAAGTTTGAATCGTCAATAATATTAGCAAAGAATCGACTAAGCCCGACGAAAGTTATAGCCACAATTCCCAAAATGGAAATATTGGCTCTCGAATGTGCTCATAAGCAAGCGAAATATATCTGGAAGAAATTAAGTTGAAAATTCAA
The DNA here is from genome assembly GCA_958450365.1 of Mesorhabditis belari. Taxonomy (NCBI): domain Eukaryota; kingdom Metazoa; phylum Nematoda; class Chromadorea; order Rhabditida; family Rhabditidae; genus Mesorhabditis; species Mesorhabditis belari. Next base: position 35,802 of record CAUEEP010000287.1, on the reverse strand, counting down.
GAAATTCTCGTATTCGGAGACTCGGAAGTCGCACTAAAATGGCTAACGCAGACTAAAAGTCGAAAAAAGACTGGAAAATTTGTGAAGAACCGCGTAGAAAATATTATCAAAATGCAAGAAGATTTTCAAAAGGATCAGGTTGCGATAAAATTGTATCACATATCGGGAAAGTTAAACCCAGCCGATTATGGAAAAAAGGGAATCGACGCCAAACAATTAGCGGCAAGTTCGTGGCTCAATGGCCCAGCTAACAAAAATAATCGTCTTTAAATCAAAAATCCGAACACTACAAATTTTAAGTTAGGCCCAAAAATGAACGGAAAAATAAAATAATCCGAAAACCATCATCCAAAATTTCAGAATTAAAGGCGGCGACTTTGATGTTAGTGAAATTTCATATTTCATCGAACCATAAAGTGTTATAAGTCATTCAATAGCTCTTTTCACGCTCTTTCAGAATGCTGAATTGAGTTTTTGTGGAATTCTATTTTTCCATGAAATTTTTTCCATATTCTGCGCCGAAAAGTCAAAATAATTTTTTTCACGAAAGTCTGGCTGATAAACTAGGCTTAAAAAGCGAATTTCTGAATTCTACGCAAAAAGTTGGTCGGGAATTGTTTTTTAATTTTGTGTTTTGGTCAATGGAAACGCGAGCTCTGAAACCTAGGTTTTTTAGAAAAAAAAAAAGAATTTATAAATAGAATAAATTTTTTCTAGACTATACCAGATCTGCAAGTACCGCAGAACCAGAAAAAAACTGCATTCCAGATTATAAAATCGGAGAAAACTAAGAAAAAGTCAAATTTTTTGGGAAATTCTTTCCGCCATGTTTAAACACATAAAAATGCTTTGGAATGATATATAACACGTGATGATTTGACACAAAAGAAAAATTTTACCAACATCAAAGGTGCGCGCGGGCCATATAACCGCGCACTTCTAAAAAACCTAGGTCTCAGAGCTCGCGTTTCCATTGACCAAAACACAAAATTAAAAAACAATTAAAACAAACAAACAACAAACAATATAAAATCGGGAAAAAAAAATTTACACAGGGGTGTAATCGATGTGCCCAGTGTTTCTACCATCAGAGGAAGAGTATTGGCCTAAAGAAGTTCAAAGATATAGGAATTCACAGAGACTCGATGGGACAAAAGTGGCGGAAAGTTCCATTTTGGCAAATTTTGTTTATGCAAAGCAAGAAAAATTGATAGACACGGAAAGGTTCAGTAGTTATACAAAATCGGCAAGAGCTTCCGCAAAATTTTTATTTTGCACCAACCGCTGGATGTCAAAAATTCGAAAAACACCAACCGTCTCCATGTTGATCCAGTCAAAGTTCGATCGACCGCCTCGCAGCTCCGTCCCGCGAAAGTTGCCTAAAAAACGCAAGATTATTACTGACAAAGCAAAATCAAAGCGAAAATTGGGGAAAGATGAGAGGAAAATTATACGACGCGGAAATTGATGAAATTGGGATTTCTCGCAAAGTCCATAGAATTTCAAAAACGCTTCAAAATTTGCAAAATTCGAAACCAATAATTTTGTTCGCGTATGACCACTTTTGTACGCTAATTATTCGGCATCACCATGAACAAAAAGGACATGCTGGAACAGGTTCAACGTTAGCGAGTTTACGCCAAAAGTTTTGGATATTCAAAGGAAGGCAAGCGTCAAAAACGTTACAGAAAAATGCGTGGCTTTTAAAATGTTCAATGGATTGCCATATAAACAACCACCATGGGATCCGTTCCCTAATATTCGAACAAAAAGAAGTCTACCGTTCGAACACACAGGTATCGACTACATTGGACCTCAACTGGTTTTCGACCAAACTGCCGACGGAGAAATTCACGTGTGGATGATAATTTTTACGTGAGTAAGCACAAGAAATAATCACTTGGAGATTGTAAAATCGCTACCGACTTCAATGTTTCTAGAAAGTTTACGCAAATTTTGTGCTCGGCGGGGCAAACCAAAGTTGATCATTAGCGACATTCAAATTGGCCCAAAAATTCGTGAAAAACGGTGACCAAAACGAGGAAAGTTCCTATATTCAAAATACACTAGCCGATTATGGCATTGATTGGAAGTTCACCACTCCATTTGCTCCATGGCAAGGAGGTATCTATGAAAGACTAGTGGGTTGTGTAAAGTTAGCCCTCGGAAAAGTTAAATGTGGTCAAATAATGGCACGCCAATTCCTCGAAGTTATCGTGACCGAAATCGAAGGATTCGTAAACAGTCGTCCCCTTACATATTTAGATGAACCTCAATCAGAGCTACTCATACGACCGATCGACTTTGTACTACCTGGAGTTAAGTTAAATCTTGAAGTTGAAAGTTCGCCTGATCAGAACGACATTGAATATCAAGATAAAGTTATACAAAGTCATGAGGATGTAAAGAAAAGGCGGAATATACCTAGATTTGGTATGGAAAACATTCCGAACAAGTTATCTCCAATCTCTTCTTGAGAGAGAGCAAGCAAAAACGCAAACGCAACTCGAAGTTGTCGATCAAAGTTGGCGAAATCGTTCTAATTATGAAAGAGGACACGAAAAGAGGAACTTACGCAAAAGGAATGGCTATAAATCTAATTGAAGGAGCAGATGGAAAAGTTCGAGCCGCGCTCATCAGAACTGGAAACCATGAGCAGAGCGAAAGACCAGTAAATTTGCTTATTCCACTCGAAATTCGATCAGAAATTGAAGATATTGAGCAACGCAACGATACTCCAACCACAATTCCGAAAAGAACCTTCCCAAGAGGAGCGAAAGTTGCTGTAAATTATCGGGAAAACCCCGATGAAGGGATTTGAAAGCAAATCTCAAGTCCCCAAGTTTTCAATTGAATCTCTTCTAACAAACAAAGTCATTCTATTCAAGTTTTCAGTTAAAAGCTCATCGCGTCAAGTTATCAAGTTTCTAACACTTACCCATTATTGCGTTATTTATCTGTTTGTTTCTGTTTCCTCTCCTTTTTTCATGACACAAATTTTCAATGGCCCATGACAAGGTTTTCTTCCAGGTAAAGATGACCACACCTGGGAATGAGGGAAAAGCCGATCAGCCAATACCAAGCAATGTGCGAATCGTGAAGCAGGAGACGAAGCCGACAAAAGCCGTAGACCGTGACGTCATTGGAAACGTGAAGAAGGACCTCAAAAAGGCAATCGAGGATTCAACAAAGGCCGTGACCGAAACCGTATGTACCGAGAGCATGTCCACCTTGATGGTCACCAAGGAACACATTCAAGAGGAAATCGCCAAATTGAAGGAGTCCTTGGTGAAACATATTGACCAGTCAATCAGCGACATGAAGGACGAAATCGTGCACGAGATTCAAAGTGGAAAGCGCCGAGGTAGCGACTACAAAGAAGCCCCAGAGGTCAAGAAGGCACCAACGATCTTTATTCCAAAGAATTGTTTCGATTGCAAGGAATTGCCTCAAAAATCACGGAGGAACCTGCTTGAAGCCGAGAGTTTTTGCGATGGGCCACATCACGTAGCCTACTGCGAGGAACTGAAGCGCCAAGAATATAGCGGCCAAAGATCAAGTCGTCACTAGGCCAAGTTCCCCCCCCCCACATCGGTGCGAAAGTACGTTTTCTAACAAAAAATGCGTACTAGATGCAAAAAATTATGGAGAATTCAAAAATCGTAGTTATTTGAAATTTTGTCTGGCTCAATTTTGAGCAAAATGCGTTTTGAGCCTATGTTGAATTTTCTTTTCAAGGCACTAAAATGAATATATCTGAACAAATAAAAAAAAAACCCCGGCGGTTTTGGGTCAAGCTTGTCGCGATGAACATTTCAGTAAAAAAAAAGAAAAAAAATCGGATAACTCAGCGCAGAGTTTGAGAGAAAACGTTCAAAAGCTACCGTAATCTTCACATTTCCGCTTTCTAAAAGACACCCTTTTCTAGAGTCGTAGGCAAATTTCATAATTGTGCAACTTTTCGTTGTCGGCAACAATCGCTTTTATGTTTTCCTTTTTTTGTCTATCCACTTTCTTAAGCTCTTTTTTCAGATGAGTCGTCCAAAAAATCGAAAATTGCTGCTCAAAAGGCAAGAAACGCTCAGTTGGATAGCAAAAAGGATGTTAGAGAAGCTTTGAAAATAGCAAATCAGAATCGAGAGATATTGTGACCTCTAAGAAGCAAAAAATTGAAATTCTCAGACAAATGAAAAGGGATAAGAAGAAACAAAAGTTATTTTTCGCTCAACGAGCTCGACAAATCCGCGCAAAATACAAGAGGCATAAGAGGAACAAACTGCCCATTTCTTCTCCTGTTTCACCTCATCAAACTTTAGCTGTATTTTCAAGAGCAGGAATTTCTCGTTTTTCACATCGACTCTACAGCAAGTATGCTCCTTTTGCAAGTGAGTATAAAATGAGACAGGTAATATCCGAAGTGAATCAAAAAGTTGAATATGTTATTTCAAACGGGATTATTCAATTGAAGGATATAAAAGCAGCGCTTCGTTTTCGTCTTAAACGTGTACCCAGCAAAGAGGCACAGAGAATTTTGCTGATGGCAGACTAGGGTTTTGAAACGACAAAATTGACCGTCATGTTTCCTGATTAGAGCAACAAACCTCAATCTAGATACAATCACCTAATACTGGCAGTTTGGAAAGGGAGCGACGACAACAAAAGTTTACAAAAGTTTAAGGAAGTCTATCGAGAGCTTGTTGATATGAAATTCACCGTCTTCATTGGAGGCGACCTGTGTTTTTTGACTTCTCTTTATGGAATATCAAATGCAGCAACTTATCCTTACGTTCGGTGTTTTTTCAAGGCCACAAAACAACGCAAAATAGACGGGTGTCCAGAGAAATTGGATTGGAGTATTTATCCGGAAAGATCTATAAAAACGTTTGACGAACTACTCAAAATAGATTCAAATATTCGGAGTTGCGCAAAGGTGTTTTTCAAAAATACGTTTAGCCGGCTGAACCGACGCATGTCGTTCCTCCATCACTCCATATAAAGCTCGGCATCGGAAACCGTATTTATAAAGAGTTGGAACAAGAAGCCCGACAAGCTTCACCAACAGAATGGGATGCTTTTGCATTATTAGCACAAAAATTGGGATTCCCACGATCGTTTAAATCGGAAGATCTCAATAGTCCGAAGCTCAAGAGATTATGTGAAAATCGAGAGGAATTTAAGGTTCTAGTCAACTCACAAAAATATAAGAAGCTATCCGACTGCCTGGAAAAATTTTCGACATTCTCTAATGCTATTGGCTCCACTGAACAAAACATGAAAGACGACGATATTAAAAAAATCTTTACTTCTATTAAGCCATTGCTCGCAAAACTTGAAGAATTGGATATTGGATCTCGCTCAACAAAGATCCATGTATTGCTAGCACATGTGCCGGAATTTCTTCAATGCCATCGTTGCTTAGGTGCAATGTCTGAAGAAGGATTAGAAGGCTTACATTCAATTTTTGAGCAAATTCGGAAAAAATCAAACGTTCGGACAAAATGGAAAACTTGTTATTTACTGCGAAAAAATGTACCGTGCAAGTTTTTCTATGCGATCTCGGTACAACAATACTGAACATGACGTTGCACATGAGTTGGAGAAGAAACGATCCTAAAAAAGTCCTATCAACAAAGCCATCCGTCCATTAATTCAATGAAAAAACTTAACTTTGTCGATGGCAGACGATGAGATGAAAAAATACGAAGCAGAATGAAAAAGAGGCAACGAAAAGTTGCACAATTTTAAAAAGCCAGCAAATTTGCGTACGGCTCTAGAAAAGGGTGTCTTTTAGAAAGCGGAAATGTGAAGATTACGGTAGCTCTTGAACGTTTTCTTTCAAAACTTAATAACTCTGCCTGAGTTATCCGATTTTTTTCTTTTTTTTACTAAAATGTTCATCGCGACAAGCTTGACCCAAAACCGCCGGGGGTTTTTGATTTGTTCAGATATATTCATTTTAGAGCCTTGGAAAGAAAACTCAACATAGAAAATTTGACAAAAACGCATTTTGCTCAAAATTGAGCCAGACAAAATTTCAAATAACTACGATTTTCGAATTCTCCATAATTTTTTGCATCTAGTACGCATTTTTACAAATTTTTTTGTCAGAAAACACTTTTTTTGCCTTATTTCGCTCTGCAGTTAGTCAAAATTCAATACACAAGTTAAAATTCAAAGCTGATGGATAAACTACCGTAATCAGCCACTAGACGATATTCAGTTGTCCGTTTGCGTACTTAAAAACCCATTATTTAAGCTTTGTTTTGAGGGAGTTTTGTGCTCCTTTTTTCACACGCAAGTGTTGAAGTAATTGTGATAGTGTCAGGTCGCTCCAGTTTGAGCGAAGTTTGCCCTCATAAGGAGAAGTTTTGATAAATTGTCTGTTTTCAAGACATCTACCATTAAGACACCGAGACACGCTCTCACAAGAAATTATAAAGATCAAAGTATAAATATACAGGGTGTTCCGCAATTACTGATACCCCGACCCCTCATGATAAAAGAATTTAAATTGTCCAACTCGAGCGATTTATTGACTGTTTTTTAAGTTTTTCTTGTTTTAAACTTGTTTTCATTTAATAATATTTAAAAAATTGTCCTTTTTTAAAAATGGCCAAGCCCTCCAGCTTTCGCGACTTGATCATTTCTTTTCACAAGAAAGGTTCCGGCACGGTCGATCCGTCAACGACTGGGAGTGACAAAACAACTTGTTTTGCGAACATGCAAACGTTTTAAGTCAGGATCGAAAGGGACGTGGAAGACTTGTAACTTCGGCTCTTAAGACTGTTATCAAGAACGTTCGCGAGAAAATAAGGCGCAACCCGGAGAGAGATCTGTTCGTCAAATGGCTCGTGAAATGAAAGTTCCTGTGACTTCGATGCATCGAATCTTTCGAAAACGCTTAGGAATGAAAGCTTTCAAGAAAAACAAGTGTCACGGAATTACCGACGCTACAAAACTTAAGAGAGAACAGCATTGTGCTCAACTTCTTGCTCGGTTTCCTGGAAAAGCTCACCGAAGGATTCTTTTCACCGATGAGAAAGTTTTTACGGTCCAGCAAGTGTTGAACAACAAAACGATCGAATTTACGGCATTTCTAATCCACACAAATCAGTTTCGCATTCTCTTCATCCCACCTCGGTGATGGATCTCCCCTACTTGCGTGCCACGGTCGACGACTTCCCGAAGCGCCTTCAGCTCTGTATCAACGCGAAAGGAGGACATATCCAATAATTGTTGTTTTTCCATTACTTTACTATCTAATTTGTTAAAAATAAAAGTTTCATCACAAGTTTTCTACTAAAAAAAGTTTTTTCAAGCTAGTTATCAGGTATCAGTAATTGTGGAACACCCTGTATATTTCTTAGTGTCCTAAAAAAAAAATGCTTTAGCTTTTGGTTTTCGATATTTTTATAGACCTTTAGAGCACCTAAATATTGGATTTAGTGCCCTAAAAATTAAAAAGGTTGAAACAGGATTCGAACCAGGGGGAAGTAGCGTGCAGGTCGGGGATACTATCCACCAGGCCATCCGGTTTCTTTTGGCTGGCAAGTAATTCTCGCCCATATCGCGGTGGTTCACAGTTTTGAGCGAAACTTGTCAACGAAACCTTTTGCCAAAGAGATCTCTTCAGACCCTAGAACCAATTTCAGACTCATGGCCACGATCTACCTCTGGGACTATGAAAAGTCGCCTCGCACCTATATCTCTCTTTCAATAATTCTAAGCTCAGTTCTCATCTTTCTCACACTCTCCACCTGCAGTTGAATTGGTTTGTTAAAATCCAAGAAAAGTCAGAAACAAAAGCACAAAACATAATCTAACTGTAATCTGATGTAATCGTAAACTAATCGTAATCGTAACCACAAACTCTAACAAAGCTTAAAATACTTGCATCATTGTCTCTAATCAGATTGGAAACACTGAGAACATACCCCAGTTCTTGGAATTACGTCATCACAAAGAGCGATCTGTAAGGTTTTATTTAGCAATTGCCTATGATATGTTGAGAACAGTGATCGGTGTCGTGCTCCCATTATTGGGCGCTATTTATTGTCGGGAATGGTGAGTGGAATGAGGGGAAATATGGGGAACCTCGAGTTTCGAGTACATTTTGAAAGAAAGGGAATGGAAATGTGGAAATTGGGGAAGGAACTCACGGTCCACGAGGTCTAAAGTCCATTTAGAGTTCGTCAATAACATAGGAAAACACAGTATAATTGTATTTTGTCCCGAAAGTCTCGTTTCTTTTTGTCACATAATGCATGTTACTGAAAGCGTCATTCTGAAATTGAAAAGAGCCAAAACAATAAACAAAAAGACCACTTGTTAGTACAACTTCTTGCATGGTGGCATCTCGAGTTGCAAAGTAGACTCTTTTTTCGACAAGCACATCGATTTGTCGTACATCCGCTCAGGCACAAGCAATGAACGTGACCTAAAATTATAATATTTTAGCTGAGGTAAAAACATTTGAATTTGTAAGAAAAAGAAAAAAGAAAGATTAACAAGAAAGATTATAAGTGCAAATAAATGTGCTTACCTTGGCTCCCAGAGATCGATGCTGCCCCAACAGCAGTTCCCAACGATGTCTCCCTGTCCGGAATTGAATTGGTCGAGAAGAATTCAGCTTCACATGGAGCCAATTGATTCCTAGTGAATGTTTGCCGAAGATGCCCATTTTGTGTCCCGATCGAGTAAAAACCATCAGTTACAGCTAGAATTTCTTTTTACATTTAGAAATAAATTTAAAAGTACCTGTGACGACTCTCATCAAATTTCGTGGTCCAATCTTGGGTCGATCGACACAAGGAATTGGCATTAAAACATTTTGTCCAACATCAATTGGTGCAAAACTAAAAGTAATCATAATAAAAACATTGAAAACGCAAAAGTACCTTTGTTAACTGGCGTGAAGCGTCTTTCGTGCCTGATCCTCCTGAGCAGAATGGGCTCCATGTCTTTCCGTCATAATCGAATCGTGTAGACAATTGATTTCCGCTTGCTCCTCATCTTTTTGAGCACCTAAAGCCAAATAATGTTTAGTAAATATTTTAAAAAGCAAACCAAGCATTGGACGAACAATCCCAAGTTGAAAGGCCTCATTATTCCTCTGATTTGCGAATTCAGGAAATTTCTAAACAATAACGTTATTTTTATGTATTTAAAACGTAATTTATACCTCAACACCACTCTCAATTGAATCCATGAAGCTTACAGGTCGTAGACCGGCGTAACGAGTAGAATTATCTTCCTAAAGTTACAAATAAAGAAAAAAATCAAAATTTAAATTAACCTGAAGCGTTTTCTCCTCCTGCTCGTAGGCACTTTTTTTGCTGGATTTCGTCGTCGTCTGACAAAACCTAAACCACACAGTTTACTTCAAATATTCCAGACCTACAAATATTTCAAATCTTACTTCTTCCTTAGTAATCGCTGTAGCATTTTCTGAGTCTCGTCCAAACATTGCAACATATGGCTACGTCCAATACCGGAATGAAATCTATCGACAAAATTTAAATTTCCAAAAAAATTAAAGTTACCTGATGTTTTTACGATATTGAATCAAGGGCAAAAATCGGGCCCACTCGGTAGTTTTTGTTTCTCTTTGATGAACGCTCAAGATATCCTAAACGATCACAAGTATTTTTATGAGCAGCCAAACTAACCTCGATATCCGCGTTTGCTTGCTCTACACTTCCTTGTGACTGCGAATGGCGCGGTTTCCCGTGAACGATCTTGCAACCAGGCCATTGAGCGACGTTTATTTGCAAACTCTCTTCCATTGTCTAAAAGCAAAAATAAAAAAAGGTGCTATAGTTTTTATTTTACCCACCCCGCCCCCCCTTCCTATAGCCCCATCAAAAAATGCAATAAATTTTATGAAAAATTCCGATTTATTTTTAAAAATAGCTTACCTGTCTGAAGAATTTGTGGAGCGCCAAAGGTTCCAAAAATCGATACGATGTTTTCGACTACTTCTTTTGCCATTTTTGTCTTCAGAGCCCTCAACGAGACGAATTTTGCGAGGTGATCCTAAAATAAGAAGTATTAACATAAATAAACAAGACTCAACTTGAAAAACCAAAAAAATAATCTACCTGGTAAACGAAAATAAACTTTTAATCGCCATCTGGAGCGCTTTGCATGTCGATCAAATTAACTTGACATCGCTGGTTTTGGTGGTTAGAAATGATCGGCTTCACAACTATTCCTTTCTTTGGAAGCTTCTTCTTCAATTGACATCCCTCGCATTGATCCACGAAAATCTTCAGTACTTTTTTCGATATCCCATAATAATTTTGTAGGGCTTTCCACATTAAACCGATTCCAGCGTGTCCAAGTGTTGAATGTTTCTGTCGAAGCAATTCATAGAGGTTGATGACTTTCTTCCCGTCGTTTTTCTTGGCTCCATCACCATGGTGCAGAAGAATTATTGTCCCGTTTTCGCTGAATAGAGAGAAACGCCGGTGAAGATTTCGTTCTTCAGTTAATTTCCAATTTACTGATGTTGATTGAAGTGTTTCGATCATCTTCACACAACCTGCTTTAGACGGGAAAGCTCGACTGTGTCGCTCTTGTACGAATTTCTCGAAATGATCGTTAAAAGCGATCATTCTGAAGACCAATGACCTAAAAAGAAAAAACATTAAAGTTTAATTATAAATATCAGCTACTACATGTCTACCAAGAAAATGAGCAACAATTTTTAAAACAACGGCCAATTTTTGATAAACGGGGTGGTTCAGGGTGGAATGAATATTTTTTTAGCAAACATTGGCGCAGACGCGCAATATTTTAAAAAAGTTATTGGAAATTCACAAACCATATTACTTAAATTTTGCGTGGGTGGAACTATCATAGTTGAAAAATTATAAAAAATTTGATGAATCAAGCGGGATCAATTGGCATTTAGCGGATTGTGGTCGGATTCGGACGTCCGAATCCGACCACACTCATTCTGGTCGCATTCGGACGTCCGGATCAGATCCGGACGCCTGTTCGGATTCGGACCTAACATCGTCACGAACAATTAGAAGGATGATCAACAAGAGCAGGTTAATGATCGCCTCGATCTTTAACAAAAAAAAATGTCGATTTTCGCAAATTGACTAGGAAAGAGTTTAAGGGTTGGTTATATTGCGCGCGCTAAAACCCATAAGTGCCAAGTTATTGCCATTATCAAATTCTTTCCACTTCTGTATTTTGTACTGTGCTGTAAAATTGAGTAAAATCAGGAAGTTATTTGGTGAGAGCGGTTTGAAAAGGCAGATGTTTTTGAAGAATTTTGTGCTTTTTTACTACCCGGCTTCACACTCTCAAAGAAATCGAGTCATAAGACATTTGTAAACCCATTTAATCTTCATTTGTGGAAAAATAATTGACCTTTCTAATGGAAAAAATCGTATTTCAATTGGTGCATTTTGTATGTTGTACTGTGCAGTAAAATTGAGTAAAATCAGAAATTTATTGACATCAAAGTGGCCGGCTCAACTGCGGTCCACTATGAACTCAATGTCGAAAGAGAATTCTTGAATTTGAATGAGAAACGACTTGGAGACGACCCAGCGATGATTTTCTAAAGAAAACTTTATTTCTGTGGACAATTGAGTCTCACTTCAGAATTCTTTTGATTCCTTTCAAAATATAGAGTCGATACGGTTCAGTGAAAGCACAAATCAAAATCGATGACAGAGTGGCGTGACTGCTTCCAAGAGTAACGCTTCCATTTAACCACATTTGGTCGAAAATTTTGCCTGTTACTGCTAAAAATACAAACAAGACCAATGGGCCAGCTACAGAGAAAAATGGGATCATTATCTGGAAACAATCGAGTCTTTTTGTCCTTTTTGTTAAACGCACCTGCACAAACAAAGAATAGACGAGCCTTTTATGTAATTGTTTTGTCTTTGCGCTCATATGAATCAATGGACTTTCAAGGAGATAAATTGAATGAATCACGAATGAAGTTGACTAAAGGATTTGATTGATGTGTGGAAATAAAGAACTCACAAATAATAGCAATTCTGTTGCAACAACAGGGATAAGAATTTCAAGACCAAGTACTGAAGAGAAATTGAGAATTGGTGGGAAGATTGGTTGATTCATATAAGCAATCCAAGCATTGACGTCAGTTCCGAGAAATGAATATTCGGGGTAATCCTAGAGTTGAACGATAGACTACAGTGCTTGCTCGGTTTTTGGCACGTTTGCCAAATACTTAATGTTATAAATACTAATACTTGTTTAAATCTTTGTGGATCAGTTCTTTTTGAGTATTTACTTCCAACAATTTCTCCAATCCTTGTGCATTTGGTGGGTGTTCAAGGGGTAATCGAAGAATACAGATAGAACCAATAAATAGAAAAAGAAAATAATGAAAAGCTAAAATGAGGACCCAATTGTGCAATGAAAATCTGAAAGAAAAGTTCATTTAAAGAAAAGAATAAAGAAATCTTTGGATGAATACCTCAACCAATGATCTTTCGGTAACACCAATCGATGTCGATAAATAAAGCATTGAACGGTGGATAGGAGCGTATTCAAAATCAAGAACAGTCCAATTTCCTAAAATTATCTTCTTATTGATTGCTTTGATTCACTCACAAATAGCATTGTCGCATGGATATGAAATATTTCATATAAAAATCCATACATTCGACAGCTCTGAGCCGGAAAATAGACTTCGACTATCAAAAAGTGCAGGAATAGTTCAAAAAGAGTTGAGGAGATCTGAAAATTGCAGATGAAGACTCCCAAAGCACTTACTTGATAAAACAAAATGAAATATCGATAATTTTTCATCGTTTTCGGTGAAACCCAAACGATTAAGTAGATGGTGAAAAAATTGAGCGATCCACCAAAAATTCCAGTTATATTCATGGCGCTGATATAAAGGAATGGATATTCATGAACAGTTTTGTTCACCATTCCGAAAGAAATCGATGGCTGAGATTAAAAGTAAAGCCGAGAAGTCTAAGGGGAAAGTTTGTACGGCGAATTGAAATGAAACGAAGACAGGTGATCAGCAGATGCTATTTGAAAGGGCAGATTTTCGAATTATTTTCGAAGGTGCATTTTTGGAAACAGATTGACGTCAGAGCTATAGGAATGTGAAATTGAAATTGACACACCCAATCCAGCTTCAATACCATTACTGTCGCTGTTGATGGCTTGAAAGACTTTATTCTACACTTCGTATGTACAATAGAATCTTTTCTTGCAAAGTAAATCAGACTTTATCTTTGAGTTGTAAGGACAGGAAGCCAGCTTTTCGCAAAACAAACAATAGTCAGTAAGACCTAAAAAGTTTGTGGTACTTCTGGGTTTTACCCTGCGATAGTTATTTGTAGCCTGGCTCAAGATCAGCACAAATTAGAGATTTTGCTTGAAGAGACAACAAACGAATCCCGCCAATCGCTTCGCTTACCCCGAAAATCCCTGAGTACAAACTTTTGGCTTAATATCTCATCTGAGCAATGTTTACAGAGCAAAAGAAGTTTGTGGAGACCTCAAGGCGTCCTTTGTGCGCCATGCGCCGAGAGGTAATCGCTCGCAGTCTTGCGCAGGGCTTTTACATAACCCCTTTTACATAACCGCTCGCGGGAGATCTCTTCCTGCCCGTTCCGAATCCTCAAATTCGACGTTGGTTTCTCCCCAAATCAAGGCCAATCTCAATCTGAATGTGTCGTCACGAACAATTAGAAGGATGATCAACACGAGCAGGTTAATGATCGCCTGGATCTTTAACAAAAAGAATGTCGATTTTCGCATATTGACTACGAAAGAGTTTAAGGGTTGGTTATTGCGCGCGCTAAAACCCATAAGTGCCAAGTTATTGCCATTATCAAATTCTTTCCACTTCTGTATTTTGTACTGTGCTGTAAAATTGAGTAAAATCAGGAAGTTATTTGGTGAGAGCGGTTTGAAAAGGCAGATGTTTTTGAAGAATTTTGTGCTTTTTTACTACCCGGCTTCACACTCTCAAAGAAATCGAGTCATAAGACATTTGTAAACCCATTTAATCTTCATTTGCAGAAAAATAATTGACCTTTCTAATGAAACAAATCGTAGTTCAATTGGTGCATTTATTGGTCTTAAACGAAGAACGAAAAGGAACGAAAACACTTATTTACCAACCTAATATGTAAAACATCGAACTATTGCCATAATTTTATAGCTGAAATCCATATCCGGGTGTTTCTAACAGAACTGTTAGATAAATCTGATCTGATGTAAAGAGATAAAGAACAAGATCAGATCAATCTCAATCATATCAATCAACAGAACCAATCCATTCGTATCTGAAAGGTGAAAGCACAATTTATTTACAGCAGCATGAAATCAGCGAGACAAAGATCAAAGATGGTTCCTCACTCCGCTCACGGCTTTTGCTTTCATTCGCCAAACTCCCTGGAAAAGCTGGCGTTTGAATATTTGATCAAAAAAGACTCTTTTGGTCATTTATTCTCCGATCTTACCTCCAGATCAGGAATCGCTTCTTTCGCATCAGCATCATCGATTCCAAATTTCTTCAACACTCTTTGTGCCGTGTCCACAATCTCGTTTGCTGTGTTGCTCTAGAAATACACATTTAAGCCGGTTTAAGCCAAGATTTGTGGGATTTTTCTGTTTTCTATCATTAAACGAATTCCCGAACCTGTCCTTGAGTGATTGGCTGATAGCGACAAATATCATCATTGGCGAAATGGCAGGAGATCGCTTTTCGGAAACCTGTAAGTTGGTAAGTTTAAGATGAAAAATCATCTATTCACCTGTGGTTCTATTCGTTCCAGATCCGTGAATTAGAATCGGATGAAAGAATACAGTGTCGCCAGCCTGCATTTCCAAATGAAGTCTTGGCATATTTGGATCAAAGTCCTGGATTCCGTGATAGAGTGGATTGACTCCTCCCTGGAAAGAGTCATTTGGAAACCTTTTGAATAGCCTTTGTACAATTATCTAATATTTATCTGATTTTCAATCAATCTTACCTCCCATTTCGGGTACTCATGTGGATGAACGGGTCCTTTGTGAGTGCCAGGCACAACAACGAGGCATCCATTTGCTCGGTTTACCTGAAATTAGTTGTAGATTTGATACAGTGCTTGTAATTTCCAGTTACTAACAGTTTCCATAGCAGTCCATGCACAAACAATGGCATCAGATGGGCCAAATGGGAAGTATTGTTGGTCTTGATGCAGTGGGTGGCGAGAAAGTTGAGAACCTTTAAAAAAAGATTAACAATTTTGCCAGAGATGAAGCCATTTCTACTTGGGTGACTATATCGAAAGAACTTTTGGCCAAACGGTGTGCCAGATATTTAGCATTTGTTAGAGTAGAGATTTTGTCCTTAAAATACCAGTATCCGGTGGTTTATTGATCAACATTGTGTGCATGGCCAATAAATTCGCGTTTCTCGTTCCAATAAGATCTCGAACAATGGAAACGATTTCTGGATGTTGACAAAAGCTGAAGAGGACTGGATCATCGCCGAAATCTTGAAGTTTCATGATCGCTTTCTCTCCGGGAACGTATCTAAAAGAATATTTTCAAAAATTTTCTTAATAATTGGTCAAAAAATTCTTAATAATTGGCTAAATATTCACTCGCTTCTATTGATAGCGAAATCTCGCATGACGGTCATTGTAGCCGGGACATCTTTCATTTGACAGATCTCCTAAAAAGAAGCAAATTTCAATAAACATTGTAGTTCTTAATAGAAGAAAATTCCACTTTTGAAGATTTACCTTGAATCGATTCGTGAATATATCGATGTCATGTTGAGAGAGGACTTTCTTGATGACAAGATAGCCTTCTCTTTCATAGAACTGAAATTTCATAGAATTTACAAGAAAATAAAGTTTTTTGGATATTCATAAACTTAGATAATAAAGGTTAAAAGCTGTGCAAAGTTATCAATGATTTTTCGAAATGAACCCTTTTCTGTTGAGCTGTAATCACCAATCCATCACTCTTTAAATCGTGAAAACCAATCTGGGCGCTCATTTTTCAAAAATAAATACGAGAAATGATAGAAAAATTGGCAAAAATTTCGAAAAACTTTGTCTTATAGGGAACATTTATCAGGTCAAACTAGACAACGAAAAGATGGGAGAAAATGGAATGAATGATAGATGAGAGGGGGAGTTCAAGTGATAACGTTGGACTACAGATGGAAATCTTATGGACAATGGGTAAGTGGAGAGGGAAAAGTACAGAAACAGGAATGTTGTCGACAAAAAATAAGATCCTTTTTTTGGTGTTATGAGCGGATCATCAGCAAAATCAGCAAAATCAGCAAAATAATAAAATTGAGATAAAAATGTGGAAAATAAGAGATAATCGAAAAAACTACAGTGTTTCTAAAGTAAAGCTTTGGTTTTTTCGAGTCAAAGTAGTCAAAAGATGAGTTGTCCTAAAGAATTGCACATCTCATTAATCATTTTTGAAAAAAGGTATCCGCTTTTTGTGATGTCTGCAAATGCTAAGTGATCTAGGAATTTCGGGAAACAGTTTTATAGAAAATATTCATCACTAATATGCTCTTAGATTGTAAAAGCTAGTCAATCAAACTGTACTCAAAGTGTATACGTTTAAGCAGGCATTTCGGTACTATGGTATTACTGTCACTTGCTGAAGTTATCTAACTACAGTAAAGTATGATCTTACTACTGTATCACCTTGTTGAGCTTATAATCAGAAGAATTCAAGATGAATATCTCTTGATATTCGTCTTGAATATTCGAATATCAGATGATATTCAAGACCTAAAAGATAACTCTGGGCTAAGCCAGTAGTTTAGAGATCAGGCTAAGAAAATGCACATTCATTCAATCTACGAGAATATTCAACTTTTATTTCTCTTTGGCCTCTCCACATAAAAATTTCATTCAAAAAGCGCAGTCTGAACCACAAAAAGACAAAAAAAACCATGAAAACACACAAAAATCTGGATATACTTCATTAAGATGCTCATACTGAGTTTGGACTATGTCACTTATAGAATTGATTATTCAAAAATACTATACTAAAATGTTTTTGTGATAAATGGGGAGAAACAATCTGTAGAATGATGGGACAGTATAAATGGATGAGAAAGTGAAAGGATACCAATTCAAAACTTGATTTGAAGCGGCTAAAGGCAAGTCTATTCTGTTATTATTACAGCTACTACTAAAGTTGTTCAAGTTTACGGTAAACGGTGCTTTTGGTCAAGGAAAAGATCTTAGATCAGGTCTTAAGTGCCCAGTAGTAAATATTACCCCAAAATGAACATCCAGAGACTGGATCTTGTGCTGTACTTAAGTACCATTGTATTATTGCCATGTCTGTCTTCCATTCCAGATAATTTTCTACCTAACCCTTCTTCAATTATTGTTAGTATCAACTCCACTATGGGCTATGCATTCTCCAGTTTCCCCTCCAAGTGGGGGAACGGATGGAATAACAGGAAGTGGTGGGAGTACAGGAAATTGTCATTGCTCACTCACTCCCAACCTTGGGGCTCTCGTTTGTGTACTTGATTAGAGTCAGTTTTTTCACAAACACAAAAAAGTATCTCGCTTCAGTCTCACACATGAAGATCCTTACCAAGACAACAAAGATAATAAACGGGACTTCAGTGAGTGAATACACTCTCCATCCAACATATCGACATCATCAAGGTAATCTTATCAATAGCAAAGAATCATTCCTTTTCAGAGAGTTGCGAGTATTCCAACGGTTCTCATCCTTCCTGAAGGTCCTTGTGGATTGGAATTGAATGTTGAACTTGAATATCTTCTTTCTGATAACTGAATGGCTTTTATAGCAATAAAATCTTTCCAAGGGCTTGTCACCGGTGAAATCAATCTCTACACGACTCTTTGTCTCCAAGTTCTCAACGTGCTCTCACCACTTTGGAGTATTGTAAGTGTTGATAACTCTCTCTCTTTATACAACAGTCATCTTCATTCCCAGGTCGCAATTTGTCTTGTAGATCAAAATGGTTTGTTGGACACTCTCGAGCAATTGATTTGTCTTCCCGTTCATGATCTTCTCGATTCTCTTCTTGGCATTTTGACATAAATTTTACCATTAGCTTAAAAGCCAAGTAAGACTGAATGTAAGAAAGATCTTGAATCTTCGGAATCTACAGGATAATAACTTTTTGAGTGTTCCCCACTTCTCGGCGGAGGCATTCTCCCAACTCTTCCCGGTATCGGTGGAGGCGGTAGATTTTTACTTGTTTTTTTTCAAAAACAAAGAATTCAGGTCACTGAGTCTTCCAATCCAATTCAGTTCACCCAAAGAGCCAAAATTGCTGTAAATAACAGAATTTCGAATAAATCCTTTCATGCTGATGATTTGAATGTCCTTTAAAGAACCAAAGTATTGTCAACAACATACTGGGTTGGGTTTAGATTTCAAAACAATACTGCACTTCTTAACGTAGCTGACTATAGCAGTCTTCCTGTGGTACTACGGTATTGGATTTAGACTCAAAGCAATATTGTCTCTTACTGTAGCTATCAAACTACCGTAATCTTACTACAGTGCTATCTCTGGCTTTGCTAAAAGATACTTCATGATACTTCAGCTTCAGCTTCATGATACTTCATGATACTTCATGCTTCAGCATAAAAGATACTTCAACAAACGCCTAGTCACCGCTTTTCAGATCCAATATTTTTTTCAAAATAGAATCCAAAAATTCTAGAGGATTTGAGGTGCCAAATCCCATTTCGAATTCCCAACTATTCTTTTTTTTTGTCTCGATTTGGGGTAATTTGATGGTCATAGAATGGTTGCGAAGAGAAATAGTTCGGTTCAGTGCACCGGTTAACAACCAACCATTCCCTCCTTTCCCACTTTTCCATTACTCATTCAGATTCCCAAAAAAGGACACCCAATATTCACCAATTTCAACAGTTATGATTTGTTTTCAAAACAATTTTTTTCTGAGATTTAGTTGTTGATTTTACCTATGCATTGTCCTTCACTGAATTATCTTTACTACAAATTTTTCGTAAATATTTGAATTCATTCTCATTATTGCTCTTTTGCACAAAAAAAAATGGCTTCAAAAGCTCTCAAATAGTCAAATAGCTTGTTCTAGATTGAGTAATATTTAGAATTTGAACTCCAGGGCGTTTACTTTCCCATTGACAACGATGAAAACCGGTACGATATTCTTGATGATTCTTATCGTCTATGCATCAGCAATTCCCATTCATTATAGTAGCAGCGAACAAGGTTTGTTTTGTTGTAGTAGGATCCTCATGACTGTTGTAGCGTGAATTGTTTGCGGAATAACAGTCAGCGTTTATCCAGAATAATGAACACGAATAAAAAATCGTAATTGATTCGAATAAAAATGCAGAACCAAATGGGAGGGAGGAAAAAATAAAATGGCCTAGACTACCTAGGCAGACAGACAAACAACCTGAAAGATGCATTTTAGAAAGCGGCAAATTTGTGGGAAGTATCTTCTCAAAATCAAAAGCTATCTTCCCAACAGTTTTATTCAAGAAAAACTAGTTCTTCGAAATCAAGTCTCAACTTTTAGAGTTGACTCGTTTCGAGCGTGAAATCAAGGGATCTGATGAATTGACAGAGACTCCAGAAACCGATGTTGATAGAAGAAAAAGAGAAGCTGATGAACATAAAGAACATGAAGGAGAAGGAATGGAGGGACCTCCACAAATTGATGTGAGTTTCATCAAATTGATCAATCAAATTGAGTTTAAAAGCTACGAAATGGTGAAATTTAGGTGAGAGACAAACGTCGAATCAAACAGCCAACTGGTCCAGCAACAACGACAGCTATCACAATTGCTGAACATCGTTTGTTTCATTTCATTTGAAGACTTTCAAAGCTTTAGATCAAACGTTAACTGAAGAGAAAAGAAGTGCCGAACATGAGAGACAAGGTTAGTACAAGTGAATTCACAAAAGCTCTCAACTTTCAGAAAATCACGAGATGAAAGGAGGACCGTCCGAGCAGGGTTTGGCTTTGAAGTGCTTTAGAATTTACTTTAAATTTCAGAAACGGAAGATCACCACGTAAAGAAAAGATCTGATTCATCAAATGAAGAAGAAGGTTGAAATGAAATAAATCTTAATGTGATTAAACTTTCAGAGATCACAAATCATTCAATTGGTGACTGTGAAGAGAGAATTGATGCTGAGACTGATTCACAAAACATTTCCGAACCGACAATTGAGGAGACACAGACACAAGAGGTTTGATTCGATGTAAAACAAGAGATCTCAAACTCTTTGCAGGACTCACTTCCTCCAGAAGAGTCATTGCTCGAGATCGAGCCGGGACGAGGCCTTGAAGCAGTAGGTACATCCATTTTTCACATCACATTTTGTGTTCCTTCAGTTGTTCACGATTAGAATCAAAGCCATTTCTAGAGAATCAAGAACAAAGTAGTGCATGAAAAAGGACTTCAACGAACTTTCAAAGAAAACAGTCAAAGAAAACAGTGACTTTCATTCAGTTCGTGTGAGAAAAGCGACTCACGGGAAGCACAATCAACCACGAGTCATGCAAAAGAATAAAAGCAATACAATGGTCGGTGATACGGGAACGAATAATGAATCTCCACAACAACCAATTACAATAGAATAGACAATAGAATAGACAATACAAGTAGGTTTTTTAAGCTTTATGTCTTAATTTTATTGTAAAATTTGTGTTTCCATTCTTTTAATGATTGCATTTACTCTCGCTTGTTTTGTGAATAAAAGTTTTTTGCCAACTCCAAAGCTTTGCAAAACCAAATTACAGATAAAAGGATTGTAAAAAAAACGTGTTTTTCCTAAAAAAATCGATAAAAACCTCTAAGAAGAAATTGGCTGAACGAATTTCTCTGAAAATTTTGGCTATATGTCTAAATTTTTATGCTCTATCTTTTATCTATTGACATGAACATGGGTTTCCTTAGCTTAAGTCTCGCTTAAGAGTCTTAAGTCTTAAGAGCCGTCGCTCTTTTTGACTATTCGATTTTAAACACCCAAAAAAATGTAGTTATAAGACATTTGAAATCTTTTTAATGTTATTTTGAAGAAAAAGAATATGCCTTTCTAGTAAAACAAACTGTAGTTCAATTGGTGCACTTATTGGTCTTAAACGGAAGTGAAAAGGAACGGACACGGACGGAACGGACGAAAAGACTTCCTGGACAGCTTATTATAATCAGCCTATTGATTCTTAGTCCAGCGTATCAAAATATCCTTCTCAATAGAGCCAAAAAGACAGGAAACGTTCAGAATTCTAAAAAATCCAACTTTCAAAAGCATTTTTTGAGGGGAAAATTGCGATCTCTGTGGTTTCGGTGACGCGTCGTTCGGTCAATCAACCACCAAATAGTGCCGATTTCAATTTAACATAACAATTAAACATTCTTTTTATCACCGCATAAATTTTCAAAAGAAAACAATAGAATCTAGCCCACATGACCCTCTTTCTCTTATGTTGTTGTCGTTGTGTTATCCTGACAAATCCCACACGTTCGCTTACATTTTTGTCTGAAAGCTCTAATGTTGACTCGGAGTTTCTTGGGAATTTACCTCAAATCGCAATAGTTTAAATTTTCACAATACTGTTGATACAAAGCACAATCGTAACAATCATCCAAACAACCCTCACCTGAAAATAAGACTCAGAAAGGGAATTGTAACAATCTAGAGATGCGAAGAACTCACAGCAATAGTCGCAAATGCACATGTATCCAGCCGGACAATCACCACCAACACAAGCTGAAAGCTTTTGTTTTTAAATTGAGTGTTCTAGATAAGTGCTGTATGTTTGAATTCAAAATAAGAAACGAGTTTCAACCTACGAAGCCCCCTCAGCAATATAATTTTCCCATGATATCTGAGATTCTGTTCTTAAAGTCCAAGTCGAAAACTCACGTCCAAGTGCCGATCTCCCGTATCCACATCCACACCAAATATCTTCTTGTGTATTAGTGACACATTGTAGCCGATGAACAGCCCAAAGTGTTTGGAATAATAACAAACGAAAGGCAAAAGTCATGCAATTTTTGCACAAATTTATAGAGCTTTAATCGAGATTGAAAAGGTGTCAGATCTTTCTTTTCTTTTGGATGAGAGCGGTACTCGATACATCGATCTGGCCTTGTATAGGGAAAAGGAGAAGTTCTGTTTACACTTGGACACCTTCGAGAATACAATGGAGATGAAGGGGAAAGAAGAAAGAGACACGAATTAGTTGGGCTTTGAGTACCTAGACAAATGAATGTCTGCAAAGGAATTGGGGAAAGGAATTGGGGAAAGGAAAAGGCTGAAGAGCGATGGATTATGAAGTGAGAATCACAAACAAATTGAGAAAACAACTTCTATTGGAGTTGGTTGGCATTGCTGGATTGCATGTGCTATTAAATCAATGAAAAAGTCCATTGTTCGAGATCTTATTGGAACGAGAAACGCGAATTTATTGCCATGCACACAATGTTGATCAATAAACCACCGGATACTGGTATGTTAAGGACAAAATCTCTGCTCTAACAAACACTAAATATCTGGCACACCGTTTGGTCAAAACTCCTTTCGGTTTAGTCACCCACCGTAAATACTGTAATTGGACCCCATGGGGTACTATTTTTTCCCTCCCCCTCTAGGGTGGGGTACTATTAGAGGGTGGGGCACTATTAGAGGGTGGGTTACTATTTTACACCACTATTCGAGTTACCAAATCAGGATACATCCAAATAATCTGTTCAAAAGCAAACTTTTTCTTTAGTTTTTATTGGTTTCAGTCATTTGAAAATTTAACAGCAAAACGAAACAAAAACAACTAACGAGCGAACTCAATAGTCAGTTATCACTCAATGAATTCACCATTTTCTTGATCATCAATTCCTCGATGTCCTTGAAATCCCGTTGATGCGAGCGGCTCCAAGAGGTCCTCAATTTCTGTCTCTGTCCGTGCCATTTCTCATCGCCTGTACAATAGATTAAAGATAAGTCCACCGAAAGAGCGTTACAAGTATTCCGCCGTGATCTCATTATCGAAGCACTTGCGTTTCTTCTCTTTCCAACAGAGCAATGATTTTGATTGGAGCTTTGTCTCGATTTTTTCGTTCATCGTTTTCCGATGCA
Organism: Mesorhabditis belari; assembly: GCA_958450365.1. Lineage (NCBI taxonomy): Eukaryota > Metazoa > Nematoda > Chromadorea > Rhabditida > Rhabditidae > Mesorhabditis > Mesorhabditis belari. The sequence continues at coordinate 12,687 of CAUEEP010000287.1, read as the reverse complement.
CCACGACAAAAGGGCGCAACTTTTTCCCATCGGAACGAGCAGTGAGCATCACGGATATATTCATCTTGTCATAGCCGCGGGTGAGAACACCAACTTCTTTGGCTCCAACCGCTTCGATACACTTGTTCGTCGAAGCATCCAGCCAAACCGCCGTCTCATCGCAAGCAACAATGTGCTTGTAATCGCCTTCTTTGATTGTCTTGTTCAGCCTCAGAATGTGCGCGACGATGGCCTTCTCAAATTTGGTCGGCAGCTTTTGACAAGTTGGTGCCCTCAAAGAAAGTTGATGGCGCCTCAAGAACGACTCCATCCAGCCATGGGTTCTTTTGAAAGAAATTTCAGCTTTTTCGAATTGATTAGCCGCTTCATTTCAGATAATCCGGCGTGTCACTCGTTTCTTCTCGGGTCGACGATCCCGTATCCATTCAGCCAAACCGATATCAATCCCCTCAACCGATATTAAAGTGGCTTCTAAGTGGTTCAAATCTTCTAAGTGGACCAATCTTTATTATTTTGGTGTTACTTTGTTGCACTTGTTGAGATCTACAATCATAAAGATTGGCCCACTTAGAAGAAAGTTATGGCGAGCTGCGCAAAAAATTTGGCGCAAAGTAGCTACCCCAAATTTAAAAACAACAAATTTATGGGATAAAATTAAAAATTCAAACGATTTCTGAAAATACATGAAAATTTTCCGCTTTAAAAGAGTTGTTTGTAGTTCCGCGTTAGGTGGGGGTGGGGTACTATTAGAGGGGTGGGGTCCAATTACAGTATTTACGGCAAGTAGAAATGGCTTCATAGCTGGCGCAATTGTTAATCTTTTTTAAAGGTTCTCAACTTTCTCGCCACCCACTGCATCAAGATCAACAATACTTCCCATTTGGCCCATCTGATGCCATTGTTTGTGCATGGACTGCTATAGAAACTGTTAGTATTTGGAAATTACAAGCACTGTATCAAATCTACAACTAATTCCAGGTGAACCGAGCAAATGGATGCCTCGTCGTTGTGCCTGGCACTCACAAAGGACCCGTTCATCCACATGAATATCCGAAATGGGAGGTAAGATTGACTGAAAATCAGATAAATATTAGCTAATTGTACAAATGCTATTGAAAAGGTTTTCAAATGATTCTTTCCAGGGAGGAGTCAATCCACTCTATCACGGAATCCAGGACTTTGATCCAAATATGCCAAGACTTCATTTGGAAATGCAAGCTGGCGACACTGTATTCTTTCATCCGATTCTAATTCACGGATCTGGAACGAATAGAACCACAGGTGAATAGATGATTTTCATCTTAAACTTACCAACTTACAGGTTTCCGAAAGGCGATCTCCTGCCATTTCGCCAATGATGATGTTTGTCGCTATCAGCCAATCACTCAGATCAGATTTATCTAACAGTTCTGTTAGAAACACCTGGATATGGATTTCAGCTTTTCAACTAAAAGCGCAAAATTCTTCAAAAACACCTGCCTTTTCACACCGCCTTCAACAAATTGACTTTCTATTACCTATTAAACCTTTTTTAAAAGAAAATTTTCGATTCGCCGAACAGCCCTCCCCTCTAGACTTCTCAGCCATCGATTTCTTTGAGAATGGTAAACAAAACTGTTCATGAATATCCATTCCTTTATATCGGCGCCATGAATATCACTGGAATTTTTGGTGGATCGCTCAACTTTTTCACCATCTACTTAATCGTTTGGGTTTCGCCGAAAACGATGAAAAATTATCGATATTTCATTTTGTTTTATCAAGTAAGTGCTTTGGGAATCTTTATTATGGAAAAAAGGCTATTTCAGATCTCCTCAACTCTTTTTGAACTACTTCTCCACTTTGTGATAGACGAAGTCTATTTTCCGGCTCTCAGCTGTCGAATGCATGGATTTTTATATGAAATATTTCATATCCATGTGACAATACTCTTTGTGAGTGAATCAAAACAATCAATAAGAAGGTGATTTCAGGAAATTGGACTGTTCTTGATTTTGAATACGATTCTAGCCACAGTTCAATGCTTTATTTATCGACATCGACTGGTGTTACCGGAAGATCATTGGTTGAGGTATTCATCCAAAGATTCCTTTATTCTTTTGTTTTAATAAGCTTTTCTTTTAGATTTTCATTGCACAATTGGGTCCTCATTCTAGCTTTTCATTATTTTCTTTTTCTATTGATTGGTTTTATCTGTATTCTTCGAATACCCCTTGAACATCCACCAAATGCACAAGGATTGGAGAAATTGTTGGAAGTAAATATTCAAAAAGAACTAATCCACAAAGGTTTTAAACAAGTATTATTGTTTATAACATTAAGAGTATCTGGCAAAACTGAACAAGCACTGTAGTTTATCATTCAATTCTAGGATTATCCAGAATATTCATTTCTCGGAACAGACGTCAATGCCTGGATTGCTGATATTAATCAACCAATCTTTCCACCAATTCTCAATTTCTCTTCAACGCTTGGACTTGAAATTCTTATCTCTGTGATTGCAACAGAATTGGTATTATTTGTGAGTTCTTTATTTCCACACATCAATCAAATCCTTTAGTCAAGTTCATTCGTGATTCATTCAATTTATCTCCTTGAAAGTCCATTGATTCATATGAGTGGAAAGACAAAACAATTACACAAAAATCTCGTCTATTCTTTGTTTGTGCAGGTGCGTTTCAAAAAAAAGAACAAAAAAACCCGATTGTTTCCAGGTAATGATCCCATTTTTCTCCGTAGCTGGCCCATTTGTCTTCTTCGTATTTTTAGTAGTAACAGGGAAAATTGTCGACCAAATGTGGTTAAATGGAAGTGTTACTCTTGGAAGCAGTCACGCCACTCTGTCATCGATTCTGATTTGTGCTTTCACTGAACCATATCGAGTCTATATTTTAAATGGGTTTAAAAGAATTCTGAAGTGAGACTCAATTGAAAACAAAGATAAAGCTTTTTTTAGAAAATCATCGCTGAGTCATCTCCAAATCGTTTCTCATCCAAATTCAAGAATTCTCTTTCGACATTGAGTTCATAGTGGGCCACAGTTGAGCGGGCCAGTTTGATGTCAATAAATTCCTGATTTTACTCAATTTTACAGCACAGTACAAAATACAGAAGTGGAGAGAATTTGATAATGGCAATAACTTGGTAATTATGGGTTTTAGCGCGCGCAATACAACCAACCCTTAAAGTCGCTTTCCTAGTTAATATTCGACATTTTTTGTTAAAGATCCAGGCGATCAATACCCTGCCCTTGTTGATCATCCTTCTAATTGTTGGTGACCAGATATTCAGATTAACTTGATTTGGGTAGAAGCCAACTTCGACCCTGAGGATTCGGAGAGGGCCGGGAGAGATCCGCAGCCAGCGAGGGAAAGGGGTTTGTTAAAGGTCCTGCGCCAGACGGCGAGCGATTACCTCTGCGCACAAAGAACAACTCGCGGTCTCTTTACAGAGGAATTTCTTTTTCTCGGTAAACATTGCTCAGATGAGATATGAAGCCAAAACTTTGTACTCTGGTGTTTTCGGGGTCAGCGAAGCGATTGGCGGGGTTCGTTTGTTGTCTCTTTAAGCAAAATCTCTAATTTGTGCTGATCTTGAGCCATTTCTATTTTGGAGGATAAGATATCCCAAAAGAGTTATCATACGGTGGATGCTTTCAAAGTTGCCTTACGTCGTGCATGGGACGAGATTACGGTGCCACAATGTACGACCATAGTGAGGAACTTTCCCAAGAGATTGAGAAAGTGCATTGAAACCGATGGTGGCAATTTTGAACACTTGTTATGATTTTATTATTATTGGTTAGTATTAAATAAAATCCTTTGTTATCAAATTTCTTACTGAAAATCAAAAGTTATTGACTTCATAAAAAGTACGGGAACTTTTGGCGCACCCTGTATCGCAGGGTGTAACCCAGAAGTACCACAAACTTTTTAAGTCTTACTGATTATTGTTTTTTGCGAAAAGCTGGCTTCCTGTCCTTACAACTCAAAGATAAAGCCTGATTTACTGTGCAAGAAAAGATTCTATTGTATTAGGTTGGTGGGAAAATATTGGAAATAAACAAGACTCAAAATTTGTCTTTGATTTTAAAAGTCCTTTTGTGTCATTGATACTAAACTTTTAGCTAATTGTGACTGATATATGTTCTTCTTTTTTATGTTTTTTTTAGTTTACAGTCAGTCTTTATTTTGAATAAAAAGTGAGTGTTTTAAGAGCCTGGATAAGAAACAATTTCGGACACTTTTTTCTATGAGTTCAAGCTTGGCCATACAGCAACAGAAGCGACTGGTAATATCAAGAGGGCGTTTGGCGAGGGAAGTGTTTCTTATGGTATGATCGCTTTTTGGTTTCGGCGATTTCACTCGGAGGTTTCATGACAAAGAACGTCAAGGAAGGCCTCCCAGAGTTGACGATGAAGAACTGGAAAAACTGGTGGAAGGAGATTCGACCAAAACATCTCGAGAATACGCACAGGACCTTCAGGTTGATCGTTCAACAATTCATTTGAAATCAATCGGAAAGATAAAGCAGATGGAGCAATGGATCCCGCACGAATTAAGTGACTCGCAGAGACTGCAGCATCCGACAGCCGCCTCGACGCTTCTAACCCGAAATGAAAAAGATCCATTTCTGAATCGGATTGTCGCATGTGACGAAAAATGGATCCTATACGACAACAGAAAAAGAAGATCCGAATGGCTCAGCAAAGATGAAAAGCCCAAACGCACTGTAAAGCCAGAGATTCATCAAAAAAGGTGATGATTACCGTTTGGTGGTCCATGAAAAGAATAATACATTTTTCTTTCTTGAAAACAGAAAATTCTATGAATTCGGACCAATCTACAAAATAGAAAAAATGCATACAAAATTGACAATTTTGGATCCAGGTTTGGTGGATCGGAAAGGTCCGGGCTTTGCTTCACGAATTTCAACCAAAACTATCAAAAAAATTGAGCGAACTGGGCTACGAAATTCTTAGTCACCCACCTTACTCACCAGATCTTTCTCCTACGGATTTCCACTTTTTCAAGCATCTGTGCCATTTTCTAGAAGATAAACAGTTCAAGAATCAAGGCGAGGTCAAAAACGCTTTCCAGCAGTTTATCGACTCGAGAGCGCCAAATTTCTATTCTGATGGAATGGGAAAACTTGTTTCGCGTTGGTAGCAGTGTATAGATGCTGATGGTTTTTACTTTGAATAAATTAATTTGTTATTGACTTTTAGTTTTGGACTTGAAGTTAGAGGCTCCAAATTTCGATTATTTTCCCACCAACCTAATACATACGAAGTGTAGAATAAAGTCTTTCAAGCAATCAACAGCGACAGTAACGGTATTGAAGCTGGATTGGGTATGTCAATTTCAATGTGACATTCCTATAGCTTTGACGCCAATCTGTTCCCAAAATTGACATTCGAAAACAATTCGAAAATCTGCCTTTTCAAATAGCATCTGCTGATCAGTCACCTGTCTTCATTTCATTTCGATTCGCCATACAAATTTTCCCCTTAGACTTCTCGGCTTTACTTTTTGATCTGATCTTGTTCTTTATCTCTTTACATCAGATCAGATTTATCTAACAGTTTTGTTAGAAACACCTGGATATGGATTTCAACTTTAAAATTATGGCAACAGTTCGATGTTTTACATATTAGGTTAGTAAATAAGTGTTTTCGTTCCTTTTCGTCCTTCCGTTTAAGACCAATAAATGCACCAATTGAACTAGGATTTGTTTTATTAGAAAGGTCAATTATTTTTTTGCAAATGAAGATTAAATGGGTTTACAAATGTTTTCTGATTCGATTTCTTTGGGTGTCAAAAAGCGCAAAAGGCACGAGTTTTAAATTTTTATAGATTTTTACAAAAAACAGGTGTTTTTACTATCGAATTTGCTTGAAAGTGGACCGAAATTGACTTAAAAAGATGGGAAATTAAAGAATAAACACTTTTTATTTAGAGAAGACCATAGATTTGAACCATAGACCATGAATTTGTTATTTTTCAAGAAACGAAAAGACTTTCTGGACAGCCTAATATCAGATTCAAAGTTGAATAGCTGAAAAGCCGTTCTCTAAACAAAAATTGTCTGCTTCTGTCTTTTTATTTACCCAATAATTCAAATTAGTGATAATCTTTAGATCATCGACAATCGATTCGCAAACCTTTGCAGCATTGTAGTAGCTAAATGGAATTGATTCGACCAAGACGCTTAACCGAAATGATCGTATTTTGATGTTAACGGTAATCGGCTTGGGACTAAACCTCGATCATTGATTTTAACTTTGTGCAATTGATCATTTTGTTGTACTTCTTTAGATTCAAGAAGTTCAGAAAAGTGAGAAGGATTCTATAGAGTTTATACATGAACACTTTGGTGAAACGATTCACCTAGATGGATTGAGAGAAACATAATGTACTTGGTACACTACCGTACGGTATTCAAAGGCTTTGCAATGGATCGCATATCTTAAATCGATCCCGAGTTGGCGTAGTTCTCTAGTCAAACAGGCTCTTGTCTACATTTTTTCCAAAATTCTTTTCCCATAAAATTCCTATTGGTTGCGAGTGGTAAATTTTAGGATTTGCAAGAATTTTTTTCTTGTGTTTTGCTTTTTTTACTTTACTGAACCATTTAAAACATCGAGAAGAAACAAAAGAAATAATTAAATTGCACAATTGTAAGGGAGACAAACAAAAGAATGATAACCGGGTAATCGGAAATGGAAAAATGACTGAAAGTAGAGTTAGTAAAAGGGTTTCAGATATATTAAGATTGATGATTTTATCCTTGTTTCGTTGGCTCGAAGACTCCAGTTTTGTAGAGTTTCTCGGGTTCATTCAACAAGACACGATCAACGAATTCTTTGCCCTGAAATAAGGTGGAGGTGCTGTAGAGCTCAAGGTTATAGTCTACAGATCAAGAGTTACAGTAAGCTGCCCAGAATGGTTCACTTCAACTAATTTTATGTGATGATTAAAGACATTATGACATTGTGATCATTATGACATTGTGATCATTATGACATTGTGATCATTATGATCATTATGACATTGTGATCATTGTAATCATTGTAATAATGATCTTGATTCTATACCTGAATGAAGCAATGATCTTGATTGCTGGCCTCATATTTCCATCCACCGAAGCGACCTCGAGAATAGATCGAGTTCTTCTCAAGCTCTTTGTGAGCACGAGCCAATTCGGCATCCCTCTAAAATTCTTGGTTACAATGCTCAAAATTTTTTTTGTAAACCTGTGGAGTTGGAATTGGATATCCATATGGAAGAGTTGTCGAATAAACAGAAATGATCGAGTCTCTTTCAATCATTGTTTTCAATACAAGACCATCGATGGCCTGTTGGGTCACCTGTTCTTCCGTATCCTGAAATCGCTTTAGTTAAACCAAACACTCTTTTATATATAGGAGAAGCTAGTGACTAATAGACTTGCCTCATCATCAATTGGTCTTGCACATTCGCACATCACCGACCAGTACTCTTCGTTGTTTGGAGTAACCTGGAAATCAATATTGATATAAGGTTTAAAGTAAAGCCTTAATAAGCCTAAGATTTCCCTTTTACAATTTCCTTGCTACAATTTCCCTGTTCCCTCTCCACTCACCTCTCCATATCTGCTTAGAATGGTGACACGGAAGAATGGAACAGCAGGATCTGGGAAATACAACCAAGTGAAATTCTCCAAGAATGATGTCATCGGTTTCTTCATTCCAACTCCAACGATGAATACCTGTAAAAGAATGATACTGGTAGATTATGATCTTGATTGTATTCAGATCTTTTGCTAAAATGAAAACGGAGATAGATAGACAAACATCCGAATCGCTGTTACCTTATTTCTCAACAAATCCAACTCTCTTGTGATCTGCGTCTCACGAACGAGAATATCAATCGGACCAGTGTTCAAAAGAATATCGTAGTTGACTTTCTGAAATGATTTCCATAGATTTTCCCCTTGCCATTTAACCTTTGGTGTATCGTTTCCTTTCTCCAAATATTCCACAGTTTTCTCTTCATAATTGATACCAATCACCTGGAAATTCGCTGATTCGAGAAGCTGATTTAAAAGATCTACCTTTGAGTTGAATTTAAACCAATTCTCTGGAAGTTTCTTGCACATACTGTTCCACACATTGCCCGTTCCTCCATATTTAGGAAAAGTAAACACTGAGTTTGGTCCCCATCCGAAATCAGCTTTCTAAAAATAGAAATAAGATCTCTAACAACACTAAGATAAGTCTAAGATAAGAAAAATAATGTTGGAGATTGACCTTTCTAATGAAACGATAGCTCTATTGATGCATTTGTTTGTTTTAAAAGAAAGTACGAAGAAGTTTCTATAAATATCTTCTATAACTTCTATAACTTACAGCCAATTCATCTTGATTCATTGCACAAAGTTCCTCCAATTTCTCTTGTGGAAGTTTTGCCACACGAGTTCCCACCCAATTTGGTGACATTTTCACTGGATCAACAGTCCACACCTAATTGTTTCGATTGTTTTTTATAAGCTCTTTCTTTTAATTACTTTCTTTGTGTATGGTCTGAAGAAAGTATCAAGAATTGTTGGCCCAAAATGTTTCATCACCCATTCTTCAAAGTTTTCCGGAGTTCCTTCGGGTTCCTGAAATGCAGGATTGTTGTTCAGAATGTTCAGAAATTTGGCTTACTTTCTCATATCGTTCTTTCAAATCCTTTAAACAACCCTCTTTCACCGAATCAGGGAAAAGCGGGACAGCGAATTGAGCTGGATATGGGACAAGATGGATACCCTTTTCTCCATAAAGATAGTTCATATCAACCTGTAAATGATGCAGGATTATAAAAGTTAGAATGCACTTTGTAAAGCTTTGTACAGATCGATAGCTTCAATCAACTACCTGACAATTTCTCGTCAAATTATTCCACTCATCCACAGCCCATTTTGTGGCCGCCTCATAGTATGGGAAATTGTGATTGAAGGTGATATGTCCACCCATATCCCAAAGAAAACCCTTATCATCTTCTACAGTGCACGAAAGACCACCGGCAAATGATTCCTAAAAAAAATTGGTTTCAAAAAAAACTCGAGATCAATCACTTGTTCAAGACAGAGAATCTCAACATCTTCAGCTTCTTTGACTCCTTGATTCTTTAAATCATTCAAACGAAATGCTGCTCCCAAAGCGGTTGGAGCAGCTCCTATCGTCACAATACGAGGCATTCGACTGAATTTGAAAAGTTTAGAAAAGAAAACATTCTATTGGCTCTGTTAATTGAAAAGGATAGCTTAAAATCACGTTAGCGAATGAAGTGATGAGAGAAATCGAAAAAAGATTGGATCCAGTTTTGGGAAAAAAGAGAGAACGAGAAAGGGAAATTAAAGAAATCTTTGTGGAAATCAAAGAAACAATTGCAGTGTGGTTCTCATGAAGATTTGTGTTTTGATGCAAGTTTAAAATAAGTGACATAATTTTAGAATTAAGAATTAAACAGATTGAGCTAGATGTCTAGTTATCATGATGATCTATGTTGTTCTCAGTGTTAAGAGCTTAAGAATCATGCTTTAGAAAGCCACAAAATCTGGACTTTTCAGGAAAAATCAAAAAATGGATGGTTGATTCTGTGGTGGATAGAGTGGGGAGAAAGTGCAAAGGGAAATCGGGGCAAGCAGATCTTTTTCTCGAGAAAGAAAAAGAAAAATCCTATCATTGAATGCGATCTTGAATGGGAGATTTGAAAAAGATTCCTTTTTTGGGAAGAGAGGAGATCTGGGAAGAGAGGAGATCTAGAGGAGTCGAGGATGGATTCAAATCCGGAATAGAGGAGATCGGTTCTCTTGAAAGAATAGAGGAGATCGGTTGACGGGAGAATGGGAAGAGACATGTGCTCTCTTTCCACCACAATCCTTTTTGAACACGAATTCGTTGGAATCCGGTTGTTTTCTGCTCACTTCCCAGACTCAAACACACTTGATTTTATTTGAAAAGGAAAGAAATGGCTGAATGAAGTGCGGTTAGCGGTCGAGAAATGAGCATTGGGGATTGGAAGTGACGAGGTGCGCATAAAGCTCTAGAAAGTCCAGACTTTTATGATCTTTATTAACCATAAATCATCTGTACTCCAGATTTTTTATGATATGCTAAGTTGTATGAAAGTTTTTGCATTAACAGTTTTTCATTAAGAACTCTGAACTTCATTAAGAACTCAAAGAAGATCTTTATTAACCATAAATCATCTGTACAACACAATAACATTAAACGATGAATCTCTTTTTATCCAAAAATCCCATTTCCTGTTCTCTGCAAGCAATTCGGGCCGGAAAAACCGAGATTACAGAGACAATTGAAGTTTTTTGAGCTTCCCACACATAAACCATTTCCACCACATTGAAGACCCGAGTTACAGATTGGTTCTAGACTTTTTTTTTAATTTGATTAGACTTTTCAATAGAATACTACCGATTTCACATCTCAACCCAGAAAATCCAAGATTGCAGAGACAGACTGGAGCCAGCTTTGTCCCTAAAGTGATTGACTACAGCAAAAACCCAATCACTGATACCAATGCAAATCCCATTTCCACCACAGTCGGAGATCTCACAGAAAGGATTTGTTAGCGCATTCGCGGGTCTCAGATCAAAGCCTAGTCTGTTAGATGAAGAAATTTCAAGAATTCCTCACCCAATCTTGTTTCACAATTCTTTCCCAAATATCCAAGACCACAGAGACAGAAATGTAGCTGTTTCGAGCCGATACAAATGCCTGATTGACTGCAATCATTGTTGTCACAAGGCGTTCCGCTGACTGAAATCAAGAAATGAATTTGTTTAGAATTCTTCTTTTGGAACACTGAACCGACTCACTTGTCTCACATCGTTGCCCAGAATATCCAAGATGACAAGCACAAAAGTAGCTTTTCTTCGTCCCAATGCAAAGCCCATTGTTGTTACAATCCGTTGGATCACAGAGAGGGTATGGAGCTGAAGTTTAATGATTTAACCTCTTAATGATAGCAATTTGCAATATAAACCTACTTTTCTCACAACGTGCCCCAGTATATCCAATATTACAAGCACAAACATAGGATCCTTTTGTTCCCAAACAGACACCCTTATTATTACAATCAGCTGCAGTACATGGAGTGGCTGATCCAGGAATATCTTGGTTTACTAGAAGTTGTTTTTGCTGATTTCCAGACTTGAGAACTCACGCAATTTCAACTCTTCCATTTGATTTTCACAACGGAGACCGATGTAGCCGAGATGACAGAGACAAACCGGGAAAGCCTGCATTAAATACTCTTTGTTACCGTATTTCCTCTAATAAACTCCCCCCCGCCAACTTTAGAAGCCTCGTTTTTAGCCTCATTTTGAGAGATTTTTATGTTTAATACACCAAAATATAGCCCTTAATTTCTTCTATCTTTTGGTAAATTAAACATAAAAATATCTCAAAATGGAGCTGAGTACGAGGCGTCTAAAGTTGGTCGAGGGGGATATCAAAAGACTCGTTCCCTTCCCTTCGACCAACTTTAGACGCCTCGTACTCAGCTCCATTTTGAGAGATTTTTATGTTTAATATACCAAAAGATAGCCCTTAATGTCTTCTATATTTTCGTGTATTAAACCTAAAAATATCCCAAAATGGCCCTGAGAACGAGGCTTCTAAAGTCGGTAGAGGGGAGGCGTTTATTAGAGGAGATGCGGTAATTGAATCTATTGCAGTAAAATAAACCCTTAATCCAACACAGGATAATAAAATTGAATTATTGTACGTTACATTATTATTGTCTATTATTATACCTTCAATCCAACACAGACTCCCCGTCCATTACAATCGGTAGCTGTACAAATTCCATCAACTGGCTGAGAGAAGATCGATCCCAATCCATTCCCGCCTAATCCGCCGAGATTTCCAAGACCGGGTAAACCTAGGAATTGACAAATAGAATTACTAGAATTATATTTGACTTTAGCAACCTGGTAGCCCTTCAAAACCGAGTTTTGGCCCTCCACCGAGAGCTCCAAGTCCGCCCAATCCACCCAATCCTCCAAAAAGATCAAGACCAAGTCCATTCCCGCCAAGTCCTGGGAGGAAATTATTTAAACCCCCGCTTCCAAAACCTGAATTTGCAAATAATACTTATCCAAACTTTTCCCACGAACTTGATTCACATTTCATCCCGAGAACTCCTGGATCGCAGAGACAAAGTGGAGCAGCTTTGGCTCCAAGACATGTTCCCCTTCCCGAACAATCCATTCGATCACAGAGAATCTGAGAATGCTGTTAAATTGCTTTCAAAGTTTTAGCTGTTTTAGCTCTACGTAGTTTCTCACAAAACAGTCGATCTAAACTCACCAATCCAGGTAACTGCATACTAAAACCAATATGAATTAAAGAAATAACACAAGTAAATGCTAAGAGCAGGTTCATTGTCCAAAATTTTATTAACGCTAATCATTTAGAGTATTTATAGCTATTCGGGATCTTTTCGGGTCAAAAAAGGCCAAAACCCTGAATCAACATTGACTATTGTGACCCGACCTTTGTTTTCCATTTTTTTTAAAGTAAATATTCCTGAGGATAGTACTAATCCTATTATTGTCTTTGATCAGAAATCAGAAATTGTTTCAAGCTTTCAAAAAAAATTGATGCAATGGTGAAGGACTTGTGAGTTCCATTGTAAA
>CAUEEP010000286.1:0-25636 GCA_958450365.1 Mesorhabditis belari | reverse complement strand
TGAGAAAGATTGGGACAGCACTACATCCAACAAGATAGAGTGAGGAGCCTTGCTAAAAGGAGAATTATTATATTAAAAATAAGACTTTAAAACAAACGAATAGTTGCTTTTTCGATTGATAGATGAGGGAACAATTTGGTGGAATGAGGATATTGTAAAGGGAGGATTCAAGGAAATTAGAGAATCGAAGTGTGGATGTTGTAGCAAATGGTGAATTCTTGTCTCTGAAAGGCGAATATCCAAAGTCTCAAGTGATGACTCACTCGTAATGGCACAATCTTCGATCAACACCGTCTGAAGTCTTTCCCGGTGGCATTCCGATGAATAAATCATACGAACAGTCCGGGTCATCCTAAATTGACAATGGCATGGTATATATAACTTGGTAAAAGAAAGTAAACCCTTGACGTCACCAGTCTTTTATTTGTACCAGTACTAGTATTCTACAAGTACGTATTGTTAAGAACTATTAGGCTGGCCAGAAAGTCTTTTCTTTTCTTTTCGTACTTCCGTTCAAAAATATCAAATTCACCAATTAACCCTATGGTTTCCTCTAAATAAAAAGTGTTTATTGTTCAATTTTCCATCTTTTTAAGTCAATTTCGATTCACTTTCAAGCAAATTCGAGAGTGAAAACATGTGTTTTTTGTAAAAATCGATAAAAACCTCTACGAAGAAATTGGTTTAATGAATTTCTCTGAAAATTTGGCTATATATCTAACTTTTTGATGCTCTATCTTTCATCTATTGACACGAAGATAGGTTTCCTTAGCTAAAATGTCTAAAATGTCATCATCGCTTTCGCCTTTTTAACTTCCAGCCGCCGATAAAATTCAGACATAAGACATTTTAAACCCCTTTTAATGTTATTTTGCAGAAAAATTGGCTGAAAAAGTTTAAATAACAAAAAAAAGTCCTTTCTACCGTAGTTCAATTGTAGTTCAATTAGTGCATTTGTTGGTTTTAAGCGGAAGTACGAAAAGGAACAAAAAGACTTTCTGGACAGTCTAATAGTAGTGATGCCATGTGGTTAGAGATGTATCAATAATTTCAATTGTATGCTTACAGAGCGAAGATCGTTGAGTTCATTGCATTGATTGATTTGCAGTGGAAGAATTACATAAATCGGACGGGGAGATTTCGGATAAGTGATATTGATTGCACTGATGTCCATAGATGATCGCATATTCATTGCTTCCAATTGATAATCGTAATTGGCTAAAAGGGATTTAAAAGTAAAATAAATAGTTCAAGAGAAAAAGAAGTTCAATTAGCAAACGATCAATCCATTGTTTGACTCGGACAGCAAATGAGGATCCATAAAGATGATAAAGATCCAGTCGGATCTTTATCATCTGGAAGCCAATCAAAGTGTTGATCTCCTTTCAACTCCATTGTACATCTTTCAAGAAGTGTTCGCAAACCAAAATCAGAGTAAGGAACCCTTAAAATTCACTTCATCATTGGTAAAGTATTGTTTATCTGCCTTGACAGATTAAAGGATTACAGTAATTTGTAAAAGGAACAGTTGGCTTTCAAGATATTTCTCACTCTGTTTTGCAATCGGATACTTTCACCATTTCTCCATTGATTCTCAGTCCCATTTCTGGTGGACAATTTGGAGAATCGTTATCCTGAATGTTTTCTTTCAAAGAAGTAAATCAAGTCATATCCGAAATCCAGGAGTGTTCAAATCAAATATTAGGCCAGATCTGGCTTCATTCTTACCGGTGGAAGAATGCAAAACCTCGTGACATCAAAGAAAAGATCACAGTCTGCACAAGTTTTTAAGCAAATCAGGGTGCCTTGAAAGGTTTTATTGTCAAAATTTTTCAACAAATTTTCTTATACCATTAAGTTTTCCGTCAGTCCAAAAGAAATCGACAGGAAAAGCAAAAATTGGATTATTTTCATCGAGTTGATATGTTACAGTGCATTCATCGGAAGATTTGACTTGGGAAATGAGAAAGATTTGGAGGATTGAAATATGGAGGAACATCGGGGAAATGAAAATGAAACTTGAAATATGGAAAACTTAGGTCTGGAAAAATGCGGAAGAAAACTGATAGAGAGTGTGTGTTAATCTCGACTTTTCCTCGTCTCATCGCCGGTTTTATCACCGGCAGAACGTCGCTTTTTATGGAAGAATTTTTAAAATAATACCTTCGAGGTTGGACCATAAAATGATAAAGAAAAATATCTTATTTTATGCTTTCGATGCAAAGCTTACAAATGGGAAGCAAAGATGAGTTTTCAAAGTCATCCGCAACGCAAGACAAAAGCTAGTGGCTTTGTAGTCTGAATTTCTTTTTTATTCTCTAAAAGAACCTTTTAAAGCTTTTATTTTACTTCACTGTACTCTACCATAAGTCAATGTAAGTCAACGAAATCTCATATCCAAAATCCCCGTGATTTTCCCCTTCCAACGTAAATATTTCAATTGAAACTAGGCATGAGGCTTTTCAAAATCAAAAAAGCATTTGCTTTTGAATGGGAATGCGTTTACGGAGATTTTACACAAAATGGACATCAATCACGAAGTTGATCTTTTTTTATTGATCGGGTTTTTGATTTGGGTTAGTTTTGGAGTTAGCTGCCATCGAATTGTTTTTGATTTAGCGGACAATTCTCAACACCGATCACTCTTCAACAAAAGTTCAGGTGAAACGTGATTCTTATTGTCCAAAGTTCATTTTTAGATGGAATTGCTTTTCGAAGAGCCATTCCTAAATCCCGATCTTCCACCAATCAAAACCGAAGAATGGGCTGAGCAACTTCAATCGTTTGTAAGCGGCATCTTCCAAATAAGTGCGTCGGCTTCAGTTTTGGTGCTTTCTTCATGACTGCTCTTTTGGTGTAAGGTATACACTTGATGGCTCGAGAAAGAGTGCTTTGGTGGATTGAGTCCCACTTTTGCCTTGACGTCCTGTAACGACATCACCGAATTCGACAACAGACGTCCACATACCGTTCAGCCGGGAGCTTTGGAGGACTTCCCCGGAGACTTCTTCTTGCCATAATTTGCTGTTGATCCTACCAGAAATTTGCGACAACTTGGTGGAGAGCGCTTCATTTTCTTTTGCGATCTTCCGATTCGACAACTTTCTTCCTTTCAAAATCCAATTTGCATCGATTCGATCCACGAAAGCAATTTTCATCTTCATCTTCCTAAAAATATAATTAATTTGAAAAAGAAATAGAATAAGCAAAAAATAGTTATTTAGGATCGAAAATGAAAAAGAAACGTAGTGGTCCTATCATCTTACAACAGGTCAAATGAAGAAATGATTAAGGGGGGGGGCCGGGGGAAATGTTTCATTTCGTAAACGGTATTTGTGCGGACTTTTGTATGTAAAATTAGAATTCAAGCGCTGTTTTGTATTTTTAGTTATTTAAAGTCGAAAATCGCAAAAAAATCGAGAGTGGTCTTATATGTAACGTAAAGTTGGATTAGTTGGAAACTCTAGTAGATGAGTTCCCAACCAATCACCGCTCTAATAGTAAGGTTTTGTTCTGAAAACGATGATCTTTTTCAGTTGATCGAATCAGCAATCCATATCGACCCTGCCAACGCTTGCCAGTAACATAATGGATGCAATGATTCAGGTCTGATATCCTCGTGGTTAATTGATCTAACAATCTTACTTTGAAGCGACTGACCATAATTACAGGAGTACAGTCGCGTAGTTTAACCCTTTGAACGTCCTGTTCTCCGCGCTGCTTTATGCTACAGTGTGCGCTTGGATGTCAAATGATAGCCCTTGAAATCTAGTATTTTTGGTATCAAAAGTGTAGTTGGAAAAGAAAAGAAAAAGATTATTTTCTAAAAAAGAAGTTAGACTGCTAACGACTGTACGTGAAGGTAGCGTTCTATTTAGAGTATTTACGGTATATATTTTACCAAAAACTAAGTAATGTCAACAATTTCAGATTGCAAAACGTAATCAAATGCGAAAGATCATTTTCACGTGGACAAGTGGAGATTGCGAGGGAAACGAAGGGATTTTGGGGAAACTGAAAAAGAAATCTGCTCCGAAGAATCAGGGGAAGGGAGGATTTCAGAAGCTAAAAGTAAGCCATTTTTATTCTGATATTTTATAATTATAAAAGTTCTTTATAATATTTATAAAGTTCATCTTATCTATCTAGTCCAAAACCTGAGCTTTTCTCTCCTACTCTTTATTTTCCATTAATCTTTCACCATTTGAAATCATTTTTACCTGAATTCTCCAGAGTTTTGGCTTTTATATTATAATCGAAATTTTCTACCAAAAGCAACTTCTTTGTAAGTTTGAAATATTTAAGAAATAAAAGTACGAAAAACAAAAAAAAAACGATCAAAACCTAGCTGAACGAAGTTTTTCAGAATTTCTCGGTGACGATTCAATGCAACGATGGACAAAAGTTTCATATGAGATAAAGGGATAAAGTGATTGTGCAAAAGTTATCTTTTGATTACTGTAATCGCTAAACAAATCTAAATAAATTCATTTATCATTTAAACTGTGAGAGGCGTGATGGTGAAGGTGAGACCGATAGAACCACTGTTTTCCTGTTTCTCGTTTGCTCTATTCTCTTGCTCTCTTGCGAAAGCATAAGATTCGGATTGAGCTGAAATTTTGCTGATAAAATATTAAAAATCGATGGGACCTTGTGGCCAAATGAAAAAGAAAGCATAAATTCAAGAATTAGGTATTTAATAAAAGTCACAAAGCATTGTGACCAATTCCTTTGTACAAAAGTGTACGTATTCGTCAATCTCGAGCTATAACACCTTAATATGCACTAAATCCTGGATTTTTACCCACCCGCAAAATTGAAACGCGTGTTTTTTGGATACGGGTTCGACGAGAAGCCATTCCAGTGGATTGATTTTATGGCTTCCGGATCCTCGCGCATGTCGGGCTCAATTTGATCAACCAAACAAAGGGAATCTAAGCATATTTTTTTATTTATATTTTTTTTATTACTTTCCTTATCACTAAAAACTAAATTTAGTGGGATTTATGGAGCTGCTGGGACGCGAATTGGAGTGATTCCCTCTGTCGTGACATTACAAGATGGATTGAAATTGGAAGCCAACCAAAACATCGTCTACTTTTTGGTTCACAAATTGTTGTGATTGATGAACACAACCGTATTATTGTTGTTGATGTGCAAGACGGGACAAAGGTAAGAAAAATTGTTAAAAGAAGATCGTTTCTTGCTTGTAGCAGTTACATCTGGAAGGTCCGCATCATTTCAATGTTACAGGGATTGTTCATCCTCCTACTTACATGAACAAGGCTTCTTAAACGACTCTCATTTTCTTTTTAAAAATCTTATTTAGTTTTTGCTTGGCGGCGATAATGGGAAATTACGATTGTATAATATTCGAACTGGAAAATTGATTCACGAATTCCAAAGCAAATTTGATGTTCCCATAACAGTACTTCGAGGTAAATTTTGTGCTCAAGTTGGAAAAAATGCTACTAATCTTTTTCAAAATATCGTATTGTAACTCCTTCCTTAGCAAAAAATAGCTTTACTTTTTGTACAGGTTGGTCGGACTGATAATGTTCACAACGGTGCTGTCACTTCACTCTACTTCATGCCTGCAGAGCCAATCATGGTTTCAACGTCAAGCGATAACTCGATGAGAACCTGGCTTTGATCAGGTATTTTCAAGCATTTTTTTATACTAATTCTGTTTCGAATTAGATGGATGGAATGCCACGTCAACCTGTCATCAATGAAGGCTATTTGCTGCCTGTGAAAATCGTGGATTTTCAGGCACTATTAATAGTTGTGTTTATAAGCAATACTTGATTTTAGTAGTAATCACGAAGTCGTGTCAGCAGGACTTGATGGCTCTGTTCGTAAATATTCCGTGATGGATGCAGTAACACGCCAGAAGTTAGGAAACGATGGTACCATTTCAAGGTTTGACACGCCATCTTCACAACCTACTACGTATTCAGGGCTAAAGCCAAGAAGAAGGGACTTGATTTGGATAGTATTCGATTGGAACCGGTCATTGAGATTGCGGTAAGTTTTAATCTTTGTATTCGTGAATAACGTGAATAACAGGTATGAGTTGTTTGAAACCTCCATAACCTCTACTTAATGTATTTTAGGTCGAATGAAGACTCGTATGAAGGCTAAAGGATCTATCACAAAGATGGTTTCATGTCGAAATAACAGTCTTATAGCTGTAGCTCTCGAAGATCCTGCTAAATGTATGATTTGTAATGTTGAATAAGAGAAAGTTTTTTAGCTTGTTTTGTTTCTGTGATCGATACTTTCACAAGAAAAGTTGCCCGCACATTTAAGCAAGCTGGAAACGACGTGAGTTGATTCTAGATTTTATTTATATAAAAGTTTTAGGTGCTCTCAATGTCATTTTCTGCAAATGGTAAATGGTTGCTTACTGGAGACAGATAATTATATTCGGGTTATTCGAACAACAGTAAATTATATTTTGTTTTTTTTTAGGTTTGGGAGCTTGTAACTTCCTCCTTGATTGATGTTCTTCTTTATGGAACACCATGCACAGGAATATCCTTCAATGAAACTGGAGAATTTTTGGCAACTTGTCATCAAGGAGAACAGGCAATATATGTGTGGGCTAGCAAATTACACTTCGTTGGTCGAGTACCAATTTGCGCTTTGCCTATTGACTACAAGCCCGTTTGGGGTCAAGATAGGTAAACTTTGATTTTAAAAAAATTTGATTCTTTTAATTTTTAGAAGTAAGAGCCTCGAAAATGCTAATGGATCGACTCTGGATTTGGAGGCGCTTAACAGGCGCTTTTTATTTTTTGTTTGTGGTTATTCGTGTCTTCTATTGCCCAGTTTTCTATCTATTTGTAGCTCCATTCTAAATATTTCCTCCCCACATAGCAAAGAATGGATTCTAACATAAAAAAGGGGCCGATAGATGAAATAAATCAACTAGACATCAAACAAGAGTGTGTTTGCTTAAAATTTGCATATTTGCAATTCTCTGCCCGGGTGTTATCTAAATTTATCTAAAAAAATTTCATTATAAATATGATTTTTTGCAAAAAGATATTCAGTCAGGCACAAATTTCCGTCACAAAAGCTTACTGTACTAACATTCGATCGTGCTGAATGTTAAGACATTCAACTGCGCGCAGCACTTTCTTTTTCGGTCATTCTTTTGTTCCACAAAAAGCTCAACTGTGGCACCATCTGCAAAAATCGTAAACAAACTGTCGGTTTTTCTTGTTTCAACATGTTTTGCATTGCCCCCGTTGACCCCCCTGGCACATGCATTTGGACTTGTTCTCCCCTTATTTGCCTCGAATTCTAGGATTTTCTTTTTGCTATTTTTTTCACTCCACTGTATTTTTGATTAATCGGGTGAACCTTTTTTAGATAAGACTAGCAGTGGTCTCCAACCGAGGATTATATAAAGGTTGTTATGGATAGGAAAGCAATCTATTTTCTTGCTAAAGTCCCTTCCCCTTAGTCTCTCTTAATGGAACCCTCAAATTTTATTCTCTTGCCTCCCCTATCACGAAAGCTTTATCATTGCTTTTGCTAGATCTTGTTTACGTTAGTATGTTACATTTTTTACTTTATTTGACTTTATTTGACGCTCATTCTCGCTTTTTCAGTTCGCTCAAGATGTCGAGGAAGATTGGTCTCAATGGCATCGTGGTCAGCGTTCAGGAGGAGGACTTTGAGGAGGCGTGGAAGATGTTAAAACTGATGGAGAGTGATGGAGTTGAGGTCAAGGATTTGCAGGGCACGGTAAGAATTTGTACTCAATCTTTTATAATTCTCAATTCCAGGAGACTAACGAGCCGTACGACTTCAACGAGCTCATCGAAAAAGCCAACGAGTACTCCAACAAAGATCCACCAGACGTCGTCGAATTTTCGGAGAAGGCATGGGGAGCAGCGTTACTTTGTGTCAAGGAGTTTTTTTGAAACATTGTCGCGTCCTCATTAAGTCATCTTCGACAAAGATCAAGTTGTTGAACGTGATTCGTGATTTTGGACTCAGTGGCGTTCAAAGCGTAGAAGTTGGCGATGCGTGGAACGAAGCCCAAAAGTAAGTACTAATTGGTGTTTACAGGACTTATCTTTTAATTTAGCTCGCGCTCGAAATTCTACGACATTGTGAAGCTTATGGTGAAGGAGGCTCGAGAAGCACTGTTGGAGTCGATCAAGGGAATGGCTGCCACGATTGAACAAGCAGGGTTGAAAAAGGAACTCATATGTACCGAATTGAACAGCTTCACGTCGGTCAAGATCGTCTCTGTCCACGAAGAAACTTGCAAGATCGGCAAATGTTCTTACTCCTATGACCGTATTGCGTATTAGTTTGGAATAAACTCTTCTCTGTAATTTCATTATTATTTTTTTCTTTAGCGTTTTCAGCTTTTGAATGTTGACGCTTTCTAATGTTGGATTTTAAGGGATTTGTAAACTTTGAAATTTTGTAGGTTTTTATTCCTTATAAATGGTGTACTTCAATTTAAATTTAACCTCTAGCGAGTCCAATTTTGAATATTCATTTTCACAAGAATTTTGGATAGGGATTATGAAACACTTGTTGTCAATTTGTGATTTTTATTGTTACCTTACTTGTTGTTGATTATGCTGATTTATTGTGGAAAGACAATAAAAATTTATTTTCAAAGCTTTTGAGATCTAAAGGTTT
Source organism: Mesorhabditis belari (assembly GCA_958450365.1). NCBI lineage: Eukaryota > Metazoa > Nematoda > Chromadorea > Rhabditida > Rhabditidae > Mesorhabditis > Mesorhabditis belari. Next base: position 16,963 of record CAUEEP010000286.1, on the reverse strand, counting down.
ACCTGCAAATTTTACCCTTTGTGTTTAAAACAATCTGCAGGCTTGGATGCAAAGGCTTATCATTAAAATCCACACTGGTACAAAGACCATTGAATATCCGTGTTGGAGAGAAACCTAAATAGTTTTATGAAGATGTATGATCTAGTATGATACCTGCATCGGATTGAGGTCTCCATCTATCTTGTGACAGATCCAGATCTGTGCATACATATTTAACGACAATGGATTTTTCCCTACTTACCTCAAATAATAAAGTTGGAGCAAGTCTAATCCAGTTGAAAAATATCCACTTATCGTACGGAGGGTCCATCTGCAAATTCAACATTTTTTGATTTTGGCTCATCTTTCAAATTCCCCTTTAACATTTAGACTCACCTCACTGGTGCCACTTGGATAGGAATTATGTTTTTTTGGATAGGAATTTTTGGATAGGAGTTTTTGGAAAGGAATTATGAAATAGGGAGGGGTGAAATTGGATGGAATTTAAAAATTAACAATAAATTGAAACAATTATTAATGAAGTTGACAAAAATAATAATGCATAATAATTAATAAATAATAAAGAAGAACTTATAATAACCGGTAAGCATATTTCCGAAAATACGTATACTCTAAAAACTATTGGACATATTTTTGTTTGGTGTAACTTGATAGATGACTCTTATACTAACGATAAAAAGATTAATACAATTTACAGATTTAGACTTAATAATAAAGAAATAAGTGTGGAACCAAAACAAATTATCTATCATAAAATCTCAAGCAGACCAAATAAGCTTATTTTAAGATTAGTAGATTCCTAATAGTAATTTAATTGAATTTGATGACATTAACCTATTCATTGAGTTGAATATGAAAGAATTAAAACTATTAAATATTAAGTAACTTTATTTTTTAAGTTTTTAATGCATTCAAGAAGTGTTGAATTTCTTTGATTAATTCAATTTTATTAGCTAAATCATTGGTTAATGAATTTAAAAATTCTTTATTCTTTTTGCTTCATTTCGGTTTACTTTTTCTATGCGTTTTAGTTTTATTTTGCTTTGGAGCGTTTAACTCATTATTATTCTCATCTTTTTGAACTTTAATCAATTCTATTTTTATGCCTTCATCTTTTTTATTTAAAACAGTATAGTTTGTAGTATTACCTTGGTATTTTTATACTTTTCAAAAAATAGCTTTTTAAATTTTACTGCCGATAAAATGTTAATAGGTTTTAGGTCTAGATCTATTCATAGAACCCCCACAAAGGGGTCTAAATTCAAGATTTCGAGGGGTCAGCGGGGTGTCATTCTAATACAGCATTTACGGTATATTAAGTTTGCTTATTTGTAATGTTTTCTTCTTGTGGAACTAATGTCGTATAATTTTAAAAACTAGCACCAGATTACACCTGTTAAAGTTGTAAAGTCTTTTGTAGTGTCTGTATAACTAGAGGATGCGTAATGCGCTCTCCCCCTCCCCTAAAATTGCTTCATTCTTCGCATTTATAATTGATTACCAATTTGTTTTTCTATATTTTCATTGATTTGCCATACAGTAGTCATAATTGAAGAATCTTTAGAAAGTTTTGGCTTAAATAGCAATTTTCATTTCCAACGGTTTTCTTTGGAATCTGAATGAGATTTTTCGATGGTTATTTTAGCTTAGGAAATCAAATCGTATTTCCCCTCCAATGCACCCCTCTCCTCTGTGTTCAGCTACCCTTTCCCCTTCTTTCTTTTGCTCAATGCTCCAAAACCACATCCCACTTCCACAACAATTCAAACATTTATCCTACGTAATCGATCTCATTCCACAATTTATTTCAGCTTAGGAAAACCAAATCTCCTAATGTCTTTCAATTTAGAATGGCAGATTCAAATTCTTCCATAAATCCATCATTTCTCCAACTTCCAAATGAGATTTTGGTCCGAATATTTGAGAATCTTGACTTTCGATCGTTAATCAAGGTTGGCCAGCGTTTCTTTAACACGGATTTGTTTTAAAATGATTAAATATATTATTTAGACTACACGAGCTTGTAGACGATTCCACGATTTCTACAAAAACTACAAGAATTGCTATTTCAATCGGAAGTACAACTCGGTGAAGATCGAATATAAAAGACAAAACATTGGCGACCGAGGGCATTATGTTCTTCAAGTTCAAGATCTTCAAAAAGATTGTCACATTTTGATATTCGCAGACGGTGCGCAAAAGAACGCGGTAATGAAATGAATTTTGGTGCAGTGAACTGTTTATTTTCAGCTTCCAATACAGTCAAACCTTGTTTATGAATGGACAACGGGTTGATGAGGATTATTTGATAAGCAAAGAATCGGTGAGGATTTGAGATAAGCTGAACTGAACAACACAAGCTTGAGAAAATTAACAAAAAACTTACATTTATGAATCTCTTTGAGGAATCCTCTGACGTTCATCGTGTATATTCAACCGATCCATCAATCAGTGTGGCTTTCAGAGCGAAAAAAATACCTCCAACAACAGATTGACTATTTTTCAGCGAAAGGAGTTAGTTCAAAGTTTATCTAGTAAAATTTAACGCTTTCAGATCAATCTCGACGATCTTCTTGGCAAATTTTTTCCAAAATTCGAGCCTGTGTTTTACTTGGCAGCCAGCAATTAAGGTGTTTTTTTAAAGATTAACTCATTTTTTAAGCTAATTTAGCACTTTGAACTGAACGAAGTCACTTTTGGATCGACTTTAGTGTTTTGGGAATGGAAAGAGTAAGTTGGGAAATAAGAAATACATCTGTAAGACTCAAAATTTCAGTGTTCTCGAATTTTTCTCCAATAATCAGTTTCAAGCTGGTGAATGTGACAGCGAATTGTAATGGGCGATCGGATAAAGTTATTAAAAAGGATTTGCTGATGTGTTTGGAGGTAAGTATGAGAAATCTGAGATTTGAAAATCAATCTAAATCAATCAAGTTTTGTTCAGAAACATCAAATCCCTCGTGTCCATTTGAATCGTCTCAATTTCGACTTTGAAACGAAAGATAATACTGAACTAAAGTACAATGTAAGTAAACAATGAGCAGCTAAAGTAAATGTGAATCTCCAGTTACCCATTGAGTACTACGAGAAAGGGATCTTTGTTATTGACACCGATTCGTTGCTTAACGAGCTTGAGGTAAAATACTGTTTGAATTATCTGTTACAAAGAGCTTTCAGAGATGGTATCTCGGGAAACGCAAAATCGAGTACTGGAGAATTGATGTGAGTTCGGAGAGAGCTTGGAAACATTTAAAAGAATGGATCAATCAAAAGGGAACTCATATCAAGGTATTTCAAAGAGTACCAGTACGATGTACAGCACGTCAGTACGTGCCAGTACTATGCAAGTACGTCAGTGCGTACCAATATTATGTACAGTACATTCGTAGGCACATAGTCAATCAAAGCAGCTCAATCCAACTGCGATTTCCAGAAAACGCAGCTCGGATTCGTTGTAACGGGAGCCGTCAAGAATCAAGCGAATCAATGGTTGTATCTTAAAGCAAAAGGCGGATTTTTCATTGCATCAAAGAATAGTTTTGGTTAGAAAATTAAGAAAAGTTTATTATTTTAACTTTTCTTAGTGCATTAGTGCATAGGAATTACAATTGTGATTTCATTTTCATGAAATTGAATGTCCAGTCTCTGGTCATACTCGTGCCTTTACCCCTTTTCGATAAATCTTTCATGAATAAATTTCATATCCATTTACAATACCGAGCAAAAGTCTTGCATCATCACTTTTCAAAAATCGATGAAATTTTTTATAGAAAATGCCACCCGTTCGTAGGGCTTTTTGTTTTTAATTAGGATAATACATGCAATACTCTATTTACAAAACAAATTTGAAGTTCAGCGTAAAAACAAAAAGTAAATGACAAAACTACTAAAAATACCCTAAAAACTGGGTGCAAAAGTCTTGCAATCAGTACTTGACGCCTCCCGAAAGAGAAAAAATCATGAAAGCAAGAAAAAAAAGGAATTTCTTGTTTTAGATCTTGTTTTCGTTAGTGTTTTACTTTTTTTTACTTTATTTGACGCTCACTCTCGCTTTTTCAGTTCGCTCAAGATGACGAAGAAGATTCTTGTCAATGGCCTCGAGGTTAGCGTTAAGGAGGAGGAGTATGGCGAGTTGGCTGGATTGTTCAAAGATGATGTTCAAGTCGAAGATGATTTGGAAGGTTATCAGAGCACGGTAAGAATTTGTACTCAATTCTTTCACAATTCTCAATTTCAGTTGACTTACGAGCAGTACGACTTCAACCATTTCATCGAAAAGCCTCGAAGAATACTCCAACAAGAATCCGCCAGGATGTCGATCAGTTCTCCGAAAAGCTTTGGGGAGCAGCGGCAATTTGCGTGACGGAGTGCTTTTTGAAGTATGGCGTTCTGATTAAGTCTCATTCGGCGAAGAGCAAGTTGTTGGGAGTGATTTGTGTTGGCCTCAGTGGCCCTCAAGCCTTCAAACTCACAAAGGCTTGGGAAGGCGCCCAAAAGTAAGTACAAATTTTTTGTTTATATGACTTATCTTTTAATTTAGCTCTCACTGAACTTCTACGACATGAGCCCTTGGAAGAAGGACAAGCGAGAAGAGCTGTTGAAGTTGATCAAGGAAATGCCTACCAATGATTGACAAGCGCAAAAAGGAACTCATCCGTGCTGAATTGAACAGGCTGAAGGCTGATGCTCAAGCTCAAGTTGAAGCTGAAGTCAGGCTCAATCCTGCTAAGAAGAAAGGAGTTTACAAAATCGGCGAGCAATCTTACCACTATGGCTATATTGAGTTTTAGTTTGAAATAAACTCTTCTCTGTAATTTGCATTATTATTTGTTTCTTTAGGGTTTTCAGTTTTTGAACGTTGACGCTTTCTAATGTTGGATTTTAAGGGATTTGTAAACTTTGAAATTTTGTAGGTTTTTATTCCTTATAAATGGTGTACTTCAATTTAAATTTAACCTCTAGCAAGTCCAATTTTGAATATTCATTTTCACAAGAATTTTTGGATAGGGATTATGAAACACTTGTTGTCAATTTGTGATTTTTATTGTTACCTTACTTGTTGTTGATTATGCTGATTTATTGTGGAAAGACAATAAAAATTTATTTTCAAAGCTTTTGAGATCTAAAGGTTTACCTGTAAATTTTGCCCTTTGTGTTTAAAACAATCTGTAAGCTTGGAAGCAAAGGCTTAATATTAAAATCCACACCGGTACAAAGCACCATTGAATATCCGTGTTGAGAGAAACCTAAATAGTTTATGAAGATGTATGATCTAGTATGATACCTGCATCGGATTGAGGTCTCCATCTATCTTGTGACAGATCCAGATCTGTGCATACATATTTAACGACAATGGATTTTTCCTACTTACCTCAAATAATAAAGTTGAGCAAGTCTAATCCAGTTGAAAAAATATCCACTTATCGACGGAGGGTTCATCTGCAAATTCTAATTTTAGATTAACTTGGCCTTGAAACGATCGACCTGAACAAGGACCCCCTATTTTATGCGAAATCATGTCGGTACTTACGAGTGCAAACTTTGTCTCACCTGCACAACAATGAAGGTATTAAATAAAAGTTTTTACTTGTAATCTCACTTATAGGTTCGTACTTGCTCACACCCAGGGTAAAAGCACCAAGCTAACCTGGCTCGACGTGCGGCGAAGGAGGCTGCGGTAATTTCATTTTTTAATAGCTTTAATAGAATTTTATTTAGGAACAACCGTTTTTGCCTGCTCCTCAACAAGCAAAAGTCGATATCAAGCGATTTGTGAAGATTGGACGTCCTGGTTAGAAGGTTAGTTAAGCTATTTAGTTACACTTTTGCAATCCAAATTGTAGAAACCAGTTTTCATTATGGGCTTCTCGGAAAGGCTTAGATACTCCAGTTTTGAGCCGAACTTGTCCCAGTTGATAGGATTTGGGGATGGATTACTAAAGTTTTTGGGTAGTTAGTATAGAATTAAGCTGTTACCCGGTGTGAATGAATCCTGAACAAATAGCTCCTGAATGTTGTTAGCGGTAGCCACATCTTCCACGGTAGGGGTAAAATAGGTAAATTCAAGGGTTTTTTTCCGAAGAAATTAAAAAAAGAATTGTCTTTTTAGAAATGTCCTCTTATGGAAGTAGATAAATCGACGACGTTCAGTTGTCACAATTTGAAAGAGTAAGGCTTGTAATTTAGGATTTTAAAAAGTGTCTTTTAGAATACAAGATATTCCTGGTTTACGACAACCTCTGCTCCAATCATTGGAACAAGGCTTCGGGGCACAGTGGATTTCTTCAAATTACTTCCATACGCTGTGTACAGAAATTAAGGTATTTAAATTTCAAGTTAAAATTATCATTTGTTTTAGGTCCTTGATGAGTTAAAAGAAAGTCCATCTGCTATTCAATCATTTCTGACGAAGCGAAGGCTTTTCTTTATGAACTTAGCGCCTTTCTGACTGAATTGGGTAAATTTTACTAAATTTTGACTTCTAAAGTTAACAGATTGTGGAATTTCTGATCTACTCGGGTTCATTGAGGAACGCTTTTTCGTCAACAACTCGTCGCGTGCACTTATCGACTTTTGATTAACGAATCGAAAGTTGCCGTGTATTGGCAGACGAAAAATTAAAAGCTCCAGTAAAGGCTGGTTTGTTTAAATTTTATCACTTTTTTTGTTTTTTGTCTTATCACTCTTTTTCAGGTTATTGATACCGCATTGGCCCAGGAGCTATGACAGAGCTATTCAAACGTTAAAGATGCCAGCGCCTAAAATAGGAGATGAGCGTGATATCGTGGCTAAAATTACGGTTGAAGTTGGTTAATGTTTATCCTTCTTAAGAATAGAGTTTTGCCAATTAGGTTTTTCCTCCTAAAAATCTTTGCTTATTAAGGCCAACAAACGATGTCAAGTGCTCAAAGACTCCACCACGTCCACTTTTACCGAAAAAAGATGGATGATTTGAAGGGGCAGCAGTTGATCGGGTATTTATTGAAACCTGGAGAATGGAATAAAATCCTTATAACTTGAGCTTTGTCATCAAATGTCTGCTGATGTACGCGCTCGAAATCTGTTACCTTAAAGAGAATCGATGAAACTGTGAACTCATTTTTATGGTAACATCACAATAAATGTTTTTTTATAAAAAGTGATTTAGGTCCGATAGAGTTCGAAAGCGAGAAAAGGAAATTTTGGATCTATACGCAGAAAAAAGAAAAGATATGGCTAAGGTTTTTTTCTATTAAAATCTTTAAATTTTAATTTAGGGTTTCTCCTCCGGATGTAATAAGCCTTCTTGCTTGTTCGAACAATCATCTACTGATTGAAAGGGTAAGTGAAAGGTTATTTACCACATTGAAACATTTAGCCTTCTCATTGGCTAGCTCTTTTCTTTGGGTGGTCAGTGTAATAAACCTGTTGTGTTGCTGCCAGCTGAGCTGCCAGTTTGCCAGCTTGAGGTAAAATACTGTTTGAATTATCTGTTACAAAGAGCTTTTAGAGATGGTATCTCGGGAAACGCAAAATCGAGTACTGGAGAATTGATGTGAGTCGGAGAGAGCTTCGAAACATTTAAAAGAATGGATCAATCAAGGGAACGCATGTCAAGGTATTTCAAAGAGTACCAGTATGATGTACAACACGTCAGTACGTGCCAGTACTATGCAAAGTACGTCAGGACATACCAATATTATGACAGTACGTCCGTAGGCACATAGTCAATCAAAGCAGCTCACTCCAACTATGATTTCCAGAAAAACGCAGCTCGGATCTTCGCTGGGACGGGAGCCGTCAAGAATCAAGTGAATCAATGGTTGTATCCGTAAGCAAAAGGGCGGATTTTCATTAAAAACAAAGAATAGCTTGGTCAGAAAATCAAGAAAAAGTTTATTATTTTAGCTTTCTCTAGTGCATTAAGTGCACTGGAAATCTCTAATTCCAGTGGATTCAATAGTGGTTCCACTTCAAGGAATTGAATGTCCAGCCCTCTGGCCATACTGTGCCTTTACCCCCTTGTCGATAAATCTTTCTCATGAATAAACTCCCTATATCCATTTTAACCAAATGCACCTTATTCTACTAAAGTCTTAGAAATTTAAGGAGAACGATGTAAATGAAACTGATTTAGTATCTCTGTCTAAGAGTGCTGTTCTCGTACCATATCCTATTCTCATAAAATTGTAGGTTTTTCGTCAAGAATTCTCTTTTTTATAATTGAAGTTATTTATACTTTCTTTTTTTTGTATGACTAGACTTCTCTCGAGTTTCTCTTGAAGAAAGTAATTACATATAATTTCGAAATCTTATAAGCAAGTCAGTAGCCAGAATTCATCAGAACACACCTAATCAGCCACTGATTTTACGACCAGTGGCCAGTGAAGAAAGATCTGTGATCGATAAGTGAGAAAGATGAGAAAAAGAAAGGAAATTCTTTCTACTGTTATTTTATTCAAATTCTAGGCTTTTTCGGAAGTTGAAATGGCTTGAAGATTCGTGGATCCATTTTGTAATGGAGAGAAAGTCGTTTTCGAGAATCAAGAGGTTCGTTTGGGCTAAAAGTCAATATACGGGAGCTGATCAAAACAACGCCGTGAATAAACAGTGCCGGCCAAAATAATGCGCTTGTGGTTAGTTTATTTGTGTTTCTATTTTCAGCGGATGTAGAAAAAAAAATAGCTAGCTGGGCTGGATTTCTTGGAGCTGCTTGGAAATCAAATCTGGGATGTAGAAAATGCCAAAAACGAAAAAGGGCTCAAAAAAGAGGTTAACTGGGCGAGAGGTTCCGGGGCTAGAGATTCAAGAGGATTCTGGGCTTCACCCACTTCTGTTTTGGTGATCCCAAAGTATGCAAAATGTAGATAATTTCCCTTCTGTATTCAATAGGAATAAGAAACACTATGGAAACTTAACCGTGGAGGGGCTATTTTTGCTGAATCGCGCGGCTTGTAAGCGGCGCTGTTTTGATCAGCTTACCAATATAGCCGCAAGTCTCAGAATAAGAATTGCGAGTTTTCGGAGGATTACTAACGTTTCAACCCTTTAGGAACGCTTTAAATCAAAAATAATCTCATTCTTTCTAGATCGCAATTTTCCCCCTAAGAGACGAAAAGTACTGACTCTGTGCCGTAAGATCGCTAGCTTCAGAGAGAAAAATGTGTGTTCTGATATTTCAAAGTTGTGTAAGTATTTCTAGAATAACAAAAGGGCTTCATGCTTTATAAACTTGATCACTTCGGTGAAAAGATCGGAGCTTTGGAAAGAGGAATTCCCCAGAAGCAGAGGTAAACGAAACAATGAAAGGAATAGCAATCATGCCAGCTTGAGCTTTTTAAACAAGTTTTGAACAAAATTGATCATAGATAATCAATAATCTATGCGAAAGAATTTCTTTCTCTTTTCTATCTAATCTATGCAATAATCAAATTCAGCCATTTTATGCGACCAAAGCCTAATAACGATCCGGTGATTCTCGCGAATTCTCACTGCGTGTTGGGGTGCTCAGTCTGATTGCGCGAGTCAGAATGAAATCGATTTGGTAAAATACGCCAGCTTTTTAAGAACGTTTGAATCTAAGGAAATAAATTATTTTTTACATTTAGTTGATCAAACTGGGAGCAAGCCCATCACAGATCATTTCTCTCATCCCGCCAAAACAGAAGAGTCCAATTTGGAAAGCTGAAACTTCTTTAAATGTTGATAAGGAAATATTTTAGCTGCTTGATCATAAGTGGAGTTAAGCATTATATATTTAGCTTGCTAAAGCGCATGATGTGAAACTCTTGGTTGTGGATTCAGCTGAGGAGTTGCTAAAACAGAGCCGTTTATTTCCTGGATCGTGAAGTGAGTCGAATCGATGAATGAAGCGACCTGAAAAATAGGAGAAATAGCCTTTCTGGCACACTTTTTGCTATTATTGTATTCTTATTTTCTAACTTTAGATCTGTTATTCGAATCTCAGCCTCAAGTTCTCAATCAATCTCTGACTTGAGCAGCTAAATTTGGTGCCGATCCAGAAGAGGAGGCACCTGGAATATCAAGATTGGGGCGAAAGAAGGGATACAATATTCAGGAACTGGTAATATTTGAAAATTGCTTCAAAAATAGTTTAAAAGATTTAAAAGAGTACCTGAGAATTTCAGTTTCCATGTCTGGTACAGGCTGTGAGGATCCAGCGGCGATTCCGAGAAAGCGCTGCGAAATGTTAGCTACCGGGATTAGCGCAGAGTATAAGTGTCTGAAATTAGATGTGAAACAAGAAATCTTGATTATAAATCGTTCATTGGCAGGTAAAGAAGTCGATTTTGATGGGTCGAGAAGCTGGACAATGAGATGAAAAACTCGCTCGATATTGGTGGAGGTTTTACATGAGTACCAATGATCAGAAAATTTAGAGAGGTTTCCACTCTCTCGAATAACTTCAGATCTAAGGAGAAGTCAAATCTAAACTAAAGCCAAATCTAACACTAATATTTTTATGATCTAAATTCCAATCCAAATCCCCAACCTAGCTTTAGTGAAGCTGCTGGAGCCAGGCCGACAATCGAAGCGCTCAAAAAGAAGAGGCTTGATCTGCTGATTCCTTGCAGAGCTGGGGCAGGTGGGTAAGTTACAAATGCAACCGGCTTCAAAAATAGATCTAACCAGGCCTTTACAATAAAAGCTAAGATTTTTAGACAATAGTTTGTTGCCCCTTGTGAAAAGTATTTCGGTGAAAGTGCAACTCTGAAAGGAGGTTTCAGCCGGCAAAGATCACGGGAAATCGTGGGTTTCTGATACTTCTGTAGACAAAATTCTCAATAGCAGCCGATAAGGATACAAACGGAAGGAATCGAGTATTATAAACCTCACTGTTTTCGGAACATTTGTTCTGTTGTTGGTATGGATATTTGAACTCAGAGGGACGGCCGCTATTTGTGGGATTTCTTTTGGGAATTGTTAGATTTTTGTTTAGCTAGAAGGTGGTGAGCAATTCGTGTCACGAATTTGGGACCAACTTCGTGATTCAAAGGATCAAATTGAAGGGAAGAAATGGAGGAGACGGCAGAAGAAAACTGGTTAATGAGTAGAAATCTAGAACTCAAATACTGACCATGAAAATAATTATAAGTTTATAAAATGCCAAAAGCATTAAGCCAGTGCTGGTTCATGACAACTATAAATACATGGGTTTTATAGGAAAAAGCTATAGGTTTTCCTCGGTAAAACGATTTACGATTTAAGATCCGCCTTACGAATCTTCGGGTGTTAACGGTCCTCTTCGGTCCTCTTCCGAGCTTGACTGAACATGCTCCCTTTTCATCTTTCCATTGCTTTACGATCTTCTGACGGTCCTCAGAGCTACACCCCAAGCCTCGACGCCAGTGACGAGAAACAGACGAGCTCTTCATGCCGCTCGTCGCCAGCTGTGCGATTGCGCTGTCCTGACTAGCGTACGTCTTTATCGCGACTCCAGAAAAATAATCTTTAATGGTATTTGGCCAAATAAAAAACAAATGATAAAAAGAATATTAAAACACAAAAAGGATGCAGTAGTAATGCTTTATACATTGTTTAAACTTCATGCTTCCAGATGCTGCGCGGATGTAATTTTCACCACACTGTATTTAACCTGGTTTAATTACCCAACTGGATTAGTCCAAACTTCCTCCTCAACACCTTCTCAACCGTACTAAGAACAAAAATGATGGAACGTTTGGTTTGCGGTGATTGGATCTACTTTATGATTTGGCAAGGGAGTACAACAATGTTGAATATTATCTAGTAAATGAAAAAAAGATAATCTTTGTAACTCGGTTTTAAGTAAAAGTGCTATTCAATTCTGTTTCCATCCAGAACATTTAGTTCGCTTCTTCGGAGAAAGTTTGAAAGCTCTGAGCCAGTAATCTGAACAAAATGGAATTCAAGGGGATCGTAGCTTAAAGAAAACCTTACTGTAATGTGTTCAACAAAATCAAGTTCTGTAATAACCATTTACTTTTCAAATAAACATTATTTAAATATCATTTATTAGATTTTGAAATCTGAAAACATTTGGTGCTTACTGCTGGAAATTGAAGGTTTTCTTCTAGTTATTTCCTGTATCATCATTTAATGCGCAATTTTATTATTCTGCATCGAATGATACCAAAATATTCAGAATTAACCCTTCGATTTTTGCCAATTTTAATTATCATCTGATGCAGAATAAAATTGCGCGTTAAATGATACCACAAAATTAACTCAAAATATAATAAGTGAATAAGAAATATAATAAGAAAAACCTTAACCTGTCGACCGCAAAAAAGTGACTGGACAAATGTTTTTGTTACAAATCTATCATTTAGGAGCTTCTCTTTTCTCGCTCAATCATCTCAGCGAGTTCAACTAGCTAAACCATCAGAGCCATTAGGTCCAATAATCTGCACATATCTTGCGAGTTCTGGTTTCGTCGTAATATCTGCCAGTAATAGCCAATTCTCACCGGGCCGATGACAGCGGCATTCCCTTCATTGTCAACGCTGTACGGCAAAGCGGACGACTGGGATATTTTAAAATGTTGTAGAATTCCTGAAAAGGGAGCAAAATTCCTGCTCGTCTATCTCTATAGTTTCAACTTGTCTACAAAGATTTCCCACCTGTGGGAATGGAATTGGTAAAACAAGCAGTATCTCCCCAAGAGAAACGCGGCTCCTCGCAGGCCAAGTTGGGGGAACAATGATCGAGTCTCGCCGAGAATTTGATCGAACTGGGCACGAAACTCGGATACACAAAGTGATTAGTGGAAATAAAAACGATTTATCAAATAGAAACGATTTATCGAATAGAAAAAGATTTATCAATTTATTAACCCCTCATTTTTCATCATCATACATTCGATCAAGTGAGCAAGAGATAATCAAAAATTGATCCCAACGGAGTGTCGCGCGATTTTCCAGTGAACCACTTTGGGATCTCGGTTATCCAGTGAAATTTTTCCAAGAAACCTTTTGAAAATTTAATCTTTTTGCAAGATTTTGGCTATTGTTCTTTCAGTAGAATCCAGCTAATGTCGTGCTTTTCGATTTTTGTTTTTTAATGGATAACGTTGAAATATGCAACCAAAATGTCTATATATTTTGATTGGATTTCTTGATAGATTTTATGTAAGCAAATATTTGCATTGAAAGCTTTTTGGAGGGATTGTGCCATAAATCTAAAATGAACTATAAACTTTATCTCTCAAATGAAATTCACTGATCTTGAGCGCCCTTTGAGCTTCACTGGAATAGTGTCTCCATCCAAGTGGGAACGGGCGGGCGCAGCAGCGAGAATCGTGCGCCACCTGCCTGGACTCTCTATTCGGAGCGGGGGGTCTTTGGGGATCAACTAAATATTTTGAATACGACGCCATAATTTATTCAGCAAAAACTCTTGCAAACAAGGCGTTGATCCTCAGGGAAACGGGTGATTGGACCAAAAGATTGGCCATTTTGAATTCACCGGATGGTCGAGGAATTCGGACAGAGGAAGAACACCTGAACCTGCTAAATCTTTCAAGCTAGAGTACTATTTGTCAATTAATGAAATCTAAACCATTCAGTCTTTTCCAGTACGGTCCAATCTTAGCATTTTTCTTTACTTTAACCTTACCCGATGTTGTCTTCAACTTATACGTAGACTCTACTGAGAGCTGGGGAATTCGAATACCGCCAGCAAAACTGGTTTCAATGCCTAGCTTCATTTTGATGTTTTGTGGATAAAAGCATTTTATATATGTCAAAAGTTGATGAAGGATTCCGAGCCGAAGAAGTCTCTAGACTTCGGCTGAAACTTGATGATCAAATTTTTTTTCAACGAAACCCCTTCGGCTAGCCGATTAAGTCTCAAAACTGAAATCTTGAGTTATGTATTGACTCAAGTCAATACGCCACAAGCTTCAAGCCCTCGAGAAAGGTGCTTAAAGGCTGTACCAGACATTCTAGTTGCAAAAAAGTCATATAGAAAGGTATATAGCAAGTGTATGAGGTGTCTCCCCATCAATACAGCCCCGCAAAAAATATGAAAGGCGCACACATAATATTATATACACAATATGCAAAGCTTCTTCTTGACCAAATTAAACAACAAAAAAAAATAAACACAAAAATACCAAAAAGCTGAACAACAATGCCAGGCGTAAGCCAGCCGAATAGCAAGTGCTTCAAAGTGTATCCGGGTGCGATCTTGCAATTTCCCGAGCCGCAGCTACACGAAAAAGGTTACAAATTTCCACGACGAAGTGCGTTCGCCACTACGCCCACTTAAAAATGCAAGCTGCGCTTGGACACTGTTGGCATCGCCAATCAAATCAAAAGCGAATTTTGATTCTTTCAAGCGAGAAATACGCGATACGGGCCAAATGCAACTGCAACTAGAATGCGTTTTTAGCTTTTAAGTGCCTTTTAGAGAGTTTGAGCTTGGTGGTATTGACTTGAGTCAATACAAAATTCAAGATTTCATTTTTGAGACTTAATCGACTAGCCGAAGAAGTCTGAGACTTCTTAATCGGCTGAAATCCTTCATCGGCTACGACATATAGATTCAGCAAGCTGACTAATGATCCAGCTGCGTGCAATAAGCGCTCCTTCACTCTCACCACTTGAGCCACCCGCATTTTTCTGCAGTTTCTACAATTAATCTCAAAAACTACTAACCTTGTATCATATGGATTCCCTGAAGTTGTCCATTTAATGGATTCGATAACTCAATCCACATACAATCCTCTGAAGTTGTTAGAGCTTTTGGTACGAGTCTCGGTGCGCGTCAATCATTCTAATATTATAAGATATGCTATGGAAAGTTTAAGTAATTGGCTTCCTTTACTTTTACTTAATTATTTAAAGTAAAAACACAAGCTAAACTTTTGATTACAATCGATATATGGAAAAGTAAAATCTTCGAATGTGACTAGGATGAGTGCGTCGTTGAAACGTTTTCCTTTTTCCACCAGTTCCCAAGAGTTGTTTTTGGTCTAAACGTTTAAATCGAAGAATATAGAAGGAATTACCAATCTTCCAAAAATCCAAGTTTTAGATCTACCTTTTAATATCGAACATATCTTTACAAGTGAATGGAATTCCGAGAAGCGTTTTTGAAAACTCTAACTAAATCTCTGTTTTGGATTCTGTTTGTTTTTAGAAGTTTTTTGGTTTTTGTTTGACCCAACTTGATTCAATTCATTTCGATCACATTTCTCAAGATATTCATCGACTCTCAGCTTGAAGAGCTTCTCTTTGTACAATCTTCGACGACAATAGCATTGATTATTGGATTTACCTTAATGAAAATGGTAAGATTAACACTTTAAGCTTTACCGTTTCAATCCTTTTAATGTAAAGATCAATAATCTTTGCAAGTAATCTAAAAAGAAGTATTTCGGGTAACACATTTTAAAACTTTCGTTCTCGAATTTTCGCGGAAAGTTTTGGGGCGCTGATCAGAAAAAGGGGTTCCTTTGTCGGTTTGACATGCTGCAAATGTTGAATGAATGAAATAAACAAAAACTTGTTCCACTTTTGCTTCTTTCGGATGTTGATTAAATACAGAAAAAATGGACAATGAAACCGATTTATGAGATTCCGAGAGGGAAATTGTGTGTGCTTTGTTTCAGAAAAATGAAGTTCTTCTGTGAAAATCATTTTTGAAAATAATGGAATGACTGAAAGGGCTTGTCTTCTCGGGAAATAGCAAATCGATTGCTTTTCGGAGTTTGTCAAAAACTTCTTTCTTGCCGATAAAAAACCCAATAAGATCAACAAGATCAACAACAAGTGATCAACAAGGTCAACAAGATCACCAAGGTCAACAAGATCGGGAATAAGGTCAACAACAAGATCAATAAGATTTGATAAAAATAACTCCTTGAAATCATTGGGAGCTTAAAATTAGCTTCATCGTTGGTTAAATTTCTTGCTAAATCTTTCGATTTTGTAGGTTGGATATTAGTTCTACTTTCTTGATCTCTTTTGCTCAACGATTGAGAAAAGTGATTCTCTTTTCAACAACCTTCACAAAGTGACATTTGATTTCGATCGACATGTTTGTTCGAAATTTAGCCAAGTAATCATTGTTTTTCCTTAGGAATTTCATTTCAGCATCAAATTTATTATTCAAAGTAAAAATTTCCTCCATTTTATTTGAGTCATAATAGCTTTTTGCTTAAACATTGACTCATTGAAAACAAGGAAATTTCAGGATAAAAGAGGAGATTAGGATATAAGTGATTGTTTATAAAGTTAGCATAAATATTGAGATTGAGGCTAACGATTGAGATTTAGAGCTTCAGCAAGATGTTTGCTTTGATCGTTATCGCTTCAGTGCTTGGTTGGTTTCTAATATCAATATCTAATATATAAACTAAAGTTTCTTTTCTCAATTTTCCAGTAGTCTAGTTCCAGTAGTCTTCAGTAAATTTCAGTTTCACCCTCTCAGTAGTAAACCAACAGCTGTTTTACCATAATAATCTTCAGGTACCACATATCATCAGCAGGATCGTGTATCGATTGTATCTCGTCAACATGAAATCAAATTGTCAACCAATTGGATGTCGAGAAGATGTGGGATCTTTACCCTGCGGCTATTTTCAAGTTTTTAATTTTGTTTTGTCATGCGTGAATCAATTCTTTTCGTAGATAAAGCTTCCTTATTATCAAGACTGGGGAGAACCAGAAGTTCGCCATTTCTGGGAATCGACAGAAATGCCTTTGAAAAGGTGGGAAAGATCGTGGGCATTCTAATCATACCATCATGATGAGAAAATCAAAAAACTAGAACTAAACTTTTAAATGTTTCCACTTCAGATGTTCTGATGACTACAATTGTTCTAAACTGTGTTCAGAACTATTTCGCTCTGTTATCGTGGTTTCTGTTCGAATTACGGATATGGAGAGTGTGAACAGTTATCGAGGAATTCACAATGGCGGTTTGTTTACACAAATATTGTATAATAGAGATATTAAAAAGCTAAATAACTATAGAA
>CAUEEP010000285.1:0-44694 GCA_958450365.1 Mesorhabditis belari | reverse complement strand
ACCAAGATTCGATTAGAGTAGTAGTTTTACCACGCTTTAAAGCATTCGGATTTTCTCGGAAAAAGGTCGAAAGTTTTTTTTTCGTTGTCCCCATCCCCAAACCCACTCGAACACCTGGTAATTTTTCGTGTTGTTGGTGGAACAAAGGTTGGGGTATACCCTGTCCCCCTTTACCCATCTCCCAAAAGGAGGGCAATGGATGGTGCCAGTGGGCACCATCTATTGATCTCCTCAACACCCAACCACAAATCTTCTCTTCCCCTTCTTTCTCTTCCCTTCTTTCTCTTCTCCTTCTTTCTCTTCCCCTTCTTCTCTTCCCCTTCTTTCTCTTCCCCTCTTTCTCTTCCCTCAACAATCCAAGCAGTAATAATTCTGAGTGGTGTGCTTTGGTTGGGAAGAAAAAGAAGGAAAGATGAAGTCTCCATTTACACCATTTCAAGACTATGGAATTGTAGATGATGTTCTCATCAAGGTTAGCTGGTCAAGGAAGAAAATTGGCTACACAACGATACGACTCACCGGTAGGCCGTAGGTTATCGGGCCAATGAAACGATTACAATCAAACTAGTGCACCAAAAGACTTGGCTTTAAAATAGGCTATAGGATTGAAAAATAGGCAACGATGTAGTGGATTCATTGATTTCTCAGTTGAATCAACCAATATTCATCTTGGCTATTCAGGAAGCTACAAGTTTTTAAAATAGTTAAGCTGAAATGCTTAGAAATGGATTAATCCAACAATTTACTCAAAGTTTATCCCACAAAACTCTTTTTTGATCATTGTAAAGTTATATAGAGCTTAAGTAAACTTCAGTAAGCTTCAGTAAACTTCAGTAAGCTTCAGTAAGCTTCAGTAAGCTTAAGTCAGCCCCCGTAGTCAAGTAAGCTCTCACTAAAAGAAATGTCGCTTCAGTCAGCTTAGGTTTAAGCTCCCAGGACTAGCTTCAAGTAAGCTAGTAGTTCAGTAAGCTTTAAGGCAAGCTTCAGTAGCTTCAGTAAGCTTCAGTGAAGCTAGTCAAGTTAAGCTCAGTAAGCTAGTAAGCTTCGAGTAAGCTCAGTAAGCCAGTATTTTAGTGTTAAGCTTCAGTAAAAAAAAAGTTTACTGAAGCTTAAGTAGCTCCAAGTGAGCAAGCGTAAGCTTCCAGTAAGTGAAAAGGAAGCTTCAGTAAGCTTAAGTAAGCTTAAGTAAGCTTCAGTAAGCTTAAGCGAACTCAGTAAGCTACGTGAAGTGAAACTGATTAAACTGAAGCTATCTTGATTTTCTGATCTAGTTTTTCTGATATGATATGATCTGGTTTCAAGATCTTATTTCAATTCTGGTTATAAACAAGTCTAGATCTAGATAGAGCCTAGATAAAGAGAGAGAGGATAGATCCAGATCGTCTAGATAAAGCCCCTAGAGGCTCCTCGTTCCTGGACTTTGTGCTATAGAAAAATAGAAACACACAATTTCTAGCGCACTCATTTCTATTTGCCGATCGTCTTTATGCCTATTTTCTCATCGATTATTAAAAAGTGAATTACTTGAGTGAGTTAAAAGGGTTACTTTTCCATTCCCGAACACAAAGTACATTTAAAACAAATCTAGAAGTTGATTATTTCAAACAAACCTCTATTTGAAGTCTATCCTCAACCGCATAAAGTCAGCACTTCTTCAAAACGATATGTTGTGATAAGATTTCTGAAAATCTTCTATTTCTTCACTTTTCATTTCACATTGTTTATCACGAGAAAGGTAAAAATCCCGGAAAATCTTTGCGAAAGGCAAAATTGAGGAAGATTATCTACTGAAAACCGATTTTTTTGATACTTTTTAGCACTGAATTCAAAGATTTCCTTTTAGATAAATTGGATGGAACTTGGGATTTCATTTTGACCCCAATTTACGTGAGTATAGTGATGAATTTGAAGAGGAGAGTTTCAAAATATGTTTATGAGATGATTTAAAAGTTATATGAATGGTAAAAAGTTGATTGAAGTTGCTAAAAACGAAATTGATATTAAAAACTAAGCCGTAACTGGTGTTTATGGACAAAAATGGTACAAAACGTACAAAAAACTAATACCGTAAATACTCTAATAGAATGCCATCTTCTCGTACAGTCGTGTAGTCTAACTTCTTTTTAGAAAATCATTTTTCTCAGTCTCTAGATTTTTCCGAGCTACACTTTTGATACCAAAAAATACTAGATTTCAAAGGCTATCATTTGACACCAAAGCGAACACTGTAGCTTAAAGCAGTGCAGAGAACAGGACGTGCAAAGTTAGACTACGCGATTGTACGCCCGTCATTATGGGAATGGCGTTCTATTAGAGATACTTGTCTACTTTTTGTTAAGTAAATACTCTAAAAGAACGTCACCTTCTCGTACAGTAGTCTAACTTCGTCGTAGTCGTAGTCGTAGCCTAGCTTTTCTTAGAAAATCATTTTCTCAGCCTCTAGATTTTTTCCAAGCTATATTTTTGATATCAAAAAATACTAGATTTCAAGGGCTATCATTTGACACCAAAGTGAACACTGTAGCTTAAAGTAGCGCGGAGAACAGGACGGTCAAAGTTAGACTACGCGATTGTACGCCCATCATTATGGGAATGGCGTTCTATTAAAGTATTTACGGTCTAAACGCGTGCACAGTTTCCCGATTTCAGGTGTTAAATCTATTAGTCAGATCGAACTGTGGAAAACAGAATTTCAGCTTATCTAAAATTAGATAATATGATAGATTTTTGATTTGTCGAACTAAAATATTCTTGCAGTCGATCTTCAAAAGAAACACTGGACTTTAGTTAAACTAAAATTTCTTTTAAAAACCTATTCACTATCTAATTCTGAGAGTAAGGAATTTTAAAAGTTGACAAAATTAGACAAAATTAATCTACAAATCAGAAGACAAGCAACTTTCGAAAGTTGGGGAAGATTTTAGAAGATTTCTGTAGAAGATTAGATTTTGAGAAGTGTTGAAAAACTAATTTTTCATTTAAAAACTACCGATTCTCAGATAGAAAATCAGATAGAAAATCGAATTTTAACGAAAAATCGAAAGAAAACAATCGTTATTGACTAGGAGAAGAGAAAAAAGGAAAAGAGAAAGGAAAGCGACCGGCTGTTGGAGAAACGCGACGGATGACCGCGACGCGAACGGAAAAGAAAGCAGAAGGGGATTGAATGGAAAAATAAGGAAGTGTGGATAAGTTTTCTACCAATGAAGTGCTTGACAATTTTGGGAAAGCCATTCAAGTCATTGAAAGAAGTGATGAAAAAGTAGCACTGGTGTGAAAAGATGACTTGTACTGTGAGATATATTAATCTGATATGGAGAGAAATGAGAAAACCTAGTACTGTTGTACTGTAAGGAGACAGAGTCTTTGTGTACTGTGAGAAAACGTAGTACTGTTGTACTGTGAGAAAAAGTAGTGCTGTTGTACTGTGAGGAAACATAGTACTTGTGTACTGTGAGGAAACATAGTACTGTTGTACTGTGAGAAAAAGTAGTACTGTTGTACTGTGAGGAAACATAGTACTGTTGTACTGTAAGGAGACATAGTACTTGTGTACTGTGAGAAAACATGAGTACTTGTGTAGTGTGAGAAAACATAGTACTTGTGTTTTTTGAGAAAACACAGTGCTTGTGTGCTTTGAGGAAAACTGTAGGTACTTTGTTGTACTGTGGAGAAAGCATAGTGCTTGTGTACTGTGAGGAAACATAGTACACTTCCGGTACTTGTGAAGCTATGAGTACTTGTGTACTGTGAGGAAGAGCATAATGAGTACTGTTGTGCTGTGAGAAGCCTAGTACTTGTGTCCTGTGAGAAAACATAGTACCTTGTTTTACTGTATATATAATACATAGTACTTGTGTACTGTGAGAGAACATAGTACTGTTGTACTGTGAGAAAGCATAGTACTTGTGTGCTGTGAGAAAACATAGTACTTGTGGCTTTTTTCACGGAAAATTTCTCTATCTTTTACTATATTTACAGATATAGACTTGTACAGTAAAGTTCACATTTCAGATATAGGAAATTTGAATAAAAGCAACAAGAACCAATCAAATTCTTTTGATTTTTTTATCGATGCACTCGATGAGCTAAATGCAAATTCGTGTGAACAGAAAGTCACAGAGTACCGAAAAGATTTGAAAGTTAATATATTAAAGGGGAGAAATTAAAGACGTGTGCAATTCCAATAAACTATTTGAAGTTGGATAATAAAAAACCTGTGGGGTAAGAAAGTGTGGATAAGTTTTCTCCAATTAAGTGCTTGACAATTTTGGTAAAACAAAGTCATTGGATTGAAAGAAGTGATGAAGAAGTAGTTTTGATGAAAAAGATGAAGCTTGTCCTGTGAGATAGATTAATGTGATATGGAGAAAAAAAAGCTCAATTAGGGTTTGAAATTGCAGAAAAAGTGAAGCAAGAGTAATGATAAGAAGAGCTTTCAGGAAAGTTCTATAAAAGAGATTGATGTTCATAGCTCTATAGAGTATGCTCAGCAGTATGATATTCGGGCTAGTAACTAGCCTAACTAGTAGCCTACAATAACTAGTAGCCTACAAGAATTTCTCGCTTTTAAAAGGCTAAATAACCTGTGAAATAAAAAAATCTCTTATTAGGCAACGAAGAGAAATCAAATATTGAAAAGAGTGAGGATTGAGAGACTATTGAGTGAACGATCAATAGGCGCTGAAAAATCACTCAAGAAGACTTGACGCATTGATGGCGAAAACCCACAAAAATGAATCAGATCTTTTACGAAGGTATATGGATTCATTCTCGTTCTTGAGAGCAATTGTAGCCAAAGAAACAATTCTGAAAATTGATTCGAGAGATTTGAATCCAGCAATTGAAAAAAGACCTCACAATAGAGTCGAGTTTTCAGCAGTTTTTAGCAGTTTTACTGGTAAGCTGAGTTCAGAGTTTGAAGTTTTTGGGAAGGAAAAAATTGAAGAACCCACAAGATACACCAATCCAAATAAGCAAAATGCGCTCTTGAACTTATTACTCAAAGACAAAGCAAACAAAGGCTGGGTCAAATAATTATTTGAAGCTTTAAGAGTAGGCTAACAAGCTAAGAAACTAACAAGCTAAGAAGCTAAGGAGCTAACAAGCTAACAAGCTAACAAGTTAACAAGCTAACAAGCTAGCTAAACTAACAAACTAACAAGCTAACAAACTAACAAGCTAACAAACTAAGAAACTAACAAACTAACAAGCTAACAAGCTAACAAGCTAACAAGCTAACAAACTAACAAACTAACAAACTAACAAGCTAACAGGTTAACAAGCTAACAAGTTAACAAGATAACATGTTAATGAAGCTAACAAGCTAACAAACTAACAAGCTAACAAACTATATAAAAATAGCAAGCTAACAAACTAACAATTCCTGAGGTTCAATTCTCTCCTCCTAATCTACTTTTTCTTGCCAATTCCTTTACTTCTTTATTACTAATACATGTGGGTTTTACGTAGGGTAAAAGCCCCGGTTCTGTGGCGAATAGCCACAGAACCGTTACGAATGTTTACGATCTTCAGCCGTCTTTCAAATCAAGATAGAGTTAAAAGTAAAGTCAAATTAAATACCAATGTTTACTTTGAACATTGGTATTTGATTGAAAACAGGTAGAAGTCTTCAGAAGTTTGATATTAACTCAAAATATAGCCAAGAAATGTCACAAAATTCATATTTCAAGAAGAATTCATAAAGAAGAATCCCTTTATAAAGAACAATAGTAAGTAAAGAGCAATAATTTAAAAGTAAAACAAGATTAGCAATTCTCCAGTCACTTAAAGGGGGGAACTGTGCAAAAGTTCAGATAGAGTTTAGGCTGAGAGAAAGTGAGTGGAAAGTAGCTTCAGAAGCACCTTGTACCTTTCTCCCCAAATCTCTTTTGGCGTTCAAATTTGCTTCCCCTCTTGTTGGTGGGGTTCTTCAATCCCTCGTCACACCCCTTCTTTCCCCATTTTTCCCCTCATCCTATTTCCCCGATCTCATCTTTCCTTTTCCTTCCTACCCATTTTCCCTCACAAACAAAACGAAAGAGACACGACACATTTTTCTATAGCCACCAAAGCGACAAACAAAGGAAGACTATCGTTTTGAGAAATGGAAGAACAAAAGCTTGACATGTGATCTTGTGATCATTGAGAGTTAGAAAAAGCTCTGTTTTGGAATGAATTGGTTTACAAACTAGTACAAGGTGTAAGCTAACTACGAATGAAATGATAAAACGGTGACTTTTCGAGATTCAAATATCATTTTACTAATGGTTTATTTGCATTGTGGCTAAACCTGTTGCTATCTGCTGAAGCAAGGTAAGTGCAAGAGTTGCAAGTGTTGCAAGAGTTGCAAGAGTTACAAGAGTTACAAGAGTTGCAAGAGTTGTAAGAGTTGTAAGAGTTGCAAGAGTTGCAAAGTTACCGAGAGTTCTAAGAGTTACAAGAGTTGCAAGAGTTACAAGAGGTGCAAGAGTTGTAAGAGTTGTAAGAGTTGCAAGGATTACAAGGGTTACAAGAGTTTGCAAGAGGTACAAGAGTTGCAAGAGTTGCAAGAGTTGCAAGAGTTACAAGGATTACCAAGGGTTACAACGGTTACAAGAGTTGTAAGAGTTACAAGAGTTGCAAGAGTTGCAAAGAGTTACAAGAGTTGTAAGAGTTACAAGAGTTGCAAGAGTTGCAAGAGTTACAAGAGTTGTAAGAGTTGCAAGAGTTACAAGGATTACAAGAGTGTCTAGTTGTCTTCACGATAATGCGGAGTTGCTGGAGATTGTCGAGTTGGATCCAACTCAAACTTTGCCCGAATTAGCCGATCACTTTAGAAATGTGATTCGAGTACAATTTCTCGACACCTTGCGCTTATTGGAAAAAGAATCGTTGTGGCTTTCGTTTGTAAAGTGGAAATGGGGAAGCTAATGAATGCTTTTCTTGCATTGCAAGATCTAAACTATAATAAGAGAACAAAACTTTTAAAAATAACTTGGAAAAATTTGCAAGAAACTAGAGAAGCCAGAGAATCAAATGAAGAAATAAAGAGAAATGAAGAATCAAAATAGAAATAATCATTTGTTTTGCCGTCTTTTGCAAATAAAGAGAAAAAACAGATTGTTTGAAATTGTTCAAAAATTTTTGCGACGCACTTGACAAAAGGAGAGATTGCTCACCGTTCAAAACTTCGTTCTACGTTCAAAACTGTTTTTGTTTTCTCAGAAGGTTGTTTAAGCTTTAAAGAGCTTCAAAGAGCTAAAGAGCTTCAAAGAGCTTCAAAGAGCTTCAAAGAGCTTCAAGGCTTCAAAGAGATTCAAACAGCTTTAAAGAGCTTCAAAGAGCTTCAAAAGAGCTTCAAAGAGATTCAAACAGCTTCAAACAGCTTTGAAAG
Source organism: Mesorhabditis belari (assembly GCA_958450365.1). Lineage (NCBI taxonomy): Eukaryota > Metazoa > Nematoda > Chromadorea > Rhabditida > Rhabditidae > Mesorhabditis > Mesorhabditis belari. The sequence goes on along the minus strand of CAUEEP010000285.1, from coordinate 37,319 downwards.
AGCTTCAAACAGCTTCAAAGAGCTTCAAAGAGCTTCAAAGAGCTTCAAAGAGCTTCAAGAGCTTCAAACAGCTTCAAGCAAATGAAACAGCTTCAAACAGCTTCAAAGATCATACAAAGAGCACACAAAGAGCTTCAAAGAGCACACAAAAGAGCGATCACTTTCTTTGACCCGAAGATTTACTTTACAGTTAAATTTAAGCCATCAACGTGACAACAACGTGATCAGTGCTCTCCAGATAGTTGTAGTTTTTGAAATATCTCTTTGAATTCAAACTTTACCAAGTGATTTCAATATTTTGTGGAGTTGCTGGATTTCAATTTTGATAAGCTTTCCTTATTAGAAGTCTTTCAAATCAGCCAAAAGTTTTTCGTTCATGTTTTTGTGCTAAATTTTTGAGGTGCTAGCAAAAGCGCGCCAATTTTGCCCCAATTTCATTTGCGCCAAAAATTCATGCGCCGTGTATCATTGCGTCAAATTTACGCTTATAACAGAAAATCACTTTTCACTTTTGAAAATCACTTTTTCCAAACAAATTACTTTTTCCCAGCTTCTCCTAAGCAACTTTGTTTTAGTTTTCTGCTTTACGATTTTAATTCACACTGTTTTCAATTAGATTTCAATTAGAAGAACACGTTTAAATAAATCTAGATAATCTAAATAAATCTACTAAGATGATGCAAATGAAATTTCGGATATATTAGGTTGATGCATAAGTCTTTTTCGTTTTTTCGTACTTCTGTTAAAAAAATATACAAATTCACCAATTAATCTATAGTTTGCTCTATAAAAAAAAGTGTTTTTGTTCAAATTTGCATCTTTTAAATGAATTTCGGTTCACTTTCAAGCAAATTCGAGAGTGAAAAACGCCTTTTTCCGTAAAAATCTATAAAAAACTCTACGGAAAAATTGGCTGAATGAATTTCTCTAAGAAATTTTGGCGAAATATCAAACTTTTTTTCTCTATCTTTTATCTATTGACACGAAGATAGGTTTTCTTTAGCTAAGGTGTCTAAACCGCATCATCGAGTTAGCCCTTTTTGACTACCCGACTTCATACTCTCAGAAAATCCAGGCATAAAGTATTTTTAAACCCCTTTTAATGTTATTTTGCAGAAAAATAATTGGTTTTCTAATGAAATCAACCTGTAAGGTGCATTGGTGCATTTGTTGGCAGAGACGGCAGACGAAAGGAACAAAAACACTTATGCATCAACCTATTAAAATTTTCTATTTTTTGATCTGGAAGCTTAGTTTTCTTTTTTGTATTGTACTCTTGGATATTTACTTTATTTTTACACTTTTCCGAATTTTTACGTTTGCGTCCCCAAAATTGTTCCCTAATAAACGCTCTTGCGTTAGGCTTCTCAACCTTACCTATAAAATTAAAATACAACATTTTGTCATATATTGGGTTGGGGAGAATGAGTCGGCGCCGAAAATCAAAGAAATTTCTAAAACTTATAGCAGTGAACTTTGTCAAATGATATGCGTTTGATACCCGTAGAAGGGTAACTAATTCTCTACAAAATAATATTTAAAGAGAACTCAAACAGCGCCTCAACTCAACAAAGGATCATTTTTCACAAAATCGATAAACTGTCATCTAAGAGTAAACGGTTGGAGGGATCTTCCTGAAAATTTGGTAACTTATGTAATTGAGTGTGCTCTATCTTTTTATATAAACACCAAAGGAGGTTTATGTGGAAGAAACTGTTCAAGCAATGAGTCGGACTTTTTGTCATTTTGATTAGCTGTGTTTGGGAATCCATAAAATCCCAAAAAAGAAAAGCTTTGTGGAATCTCTCAAAGCCATTTTGTAAAGAAATAGTGGACCATTTTGATGGAAACAAAACGTGTATTTAAAGAAGGTTTTATGGAGTGCAAAAAGTTTCTTTAAATTTCGGCGCCGACTCATTCTCCCCAACCCAATAACAATCTATTAGGTTGATGCATAAGTGTTTTTGTTCCTTTTCGTCTGCCGTTTCAAGCCAACAAATGCACCAATTAAACTACGGTTGATTTCATTAGAAAAACCAATTATTTTTCTGCAAAATAACATTAAAACAGGTTTAAAAATATTTTATGCCTGGATTTTCTTGAGAGTATGAAGTCGGGTAGTCAAAAAGGGCTAACTCGATGATGCGGTTTAGACACCTTAGCTAAAGAAAACCTATCTTCGTGTCAATAGATAAAAGATAGAGAAAAAAAAGTTTGATATTTCGCCAAAATTTCAGAGAAATTCATTCAGCCAATTTTTTCCGTAGAGTTTTTATAGATTTTTACGAAAAAGGCGTTTTCACTCTCGGATTTGCTTGAAAGTGAACCGAAATTGATTTAAAAGATGCAAATTGAACAAAAAAACACTTTTTTATAGAGCAAACTATAGATTAATTGGTGAATTTGTTACTTTTTAACAGAAGTACGAAAAAAACGAAAAGACTTATATATATATTCATACTTTATTCAGGACATGAAATAAAAGCGTAATCAGTCAGAAAATACACAAATCTACACATAAATACATAGAGAAGATGAGATATTTTACTCGGCGATGTGGAGGCGGGGGAGAAAGAAGATAGATAGAAGATAGGCTTCTTGCTTTAATAACCTCAAGCCATGAATGGGCCAGCCCAGTGGAAGAGTGAACTCCGCTAGAGAAGGGATCTCTAGTCAGCTCTAGAGAAGAGACCTCTAGTCTGGGCGCACGGGCTGGGGAAGAGAACCTAGGGGGCCAGAACCCACACCCTCAGTTTGGAAGTGAGAACTTAACCAATACACCATGAGGGCCCTTGCATCAACCTATTATTTAAAAATCGTTACTAAACCAAATCCCCACTTTTTATTGAATAAGCAATTGAATAAACAATTGAAAACCTTGCAATTAACGGGTGATCAAAGAAAAAGAAAAAGTTCAAAGTCGAGCCAAAAAAAAACGGCTTTTCACACTTGAGGGCTTTCATTTTTTTTACAAACCCCTTTAATTTGATAAGAAATCGTAGACATTTCAGAGAATGATTTATTTATTTCATTTTTTCATTGTTTTCTTTTCAAATTTCTATTTAATATCTATTTAAATAAAATAATTTAAATAAATTTACATTTATAAATCCCTTGTGTTGCATTTTTTGTGAAGATCTTTCTCTTGAGTGGTCAGAGAAAAAAAAAACGAAAATATAGCCACTTTATCATTTTTTTTTGTTCGTTTTTGTTTGAAATCCATCAAACGATCATTTTCTTATCAATTTTGATAAATGCTAAAATTTATCTTTTTGTTTTTTGCGTCTTATTCTCAAGTTAAGCTTTTTTTAGAACAAACACTATACAAATTTTATCAAAAATGGTCTGATCAGAGTGCGCTCGAAGAACGAGCATTTCATTGCTTCGCCACTTTCTTTATAAGCTTCTTTTATAAGTTCCTTTATAAGATTCTTTATAAGCTTCTTTATAAGTTCCTTTATAAGTTCCTTTATAAGTTCCTTTGGCGATTGGTTCAGTATTTTTTAAACTTTCTCTATCGCGTTGCTTTCTATCGGTCCTTTCCGTGTGTATGTGTAAGAATTTATGTGTATTAATCTTTGCGCACTTTATTTCATTCCCTGAATAAAGTACAGGGTACGGCGAAAGTTTTGTCCTTTTTAAATCCCTCTAAAGCTTCCTGATTGTTTTTATTTCATAAGTTTTCATACTCCTTCATCGTCATCTTCCCTTCACCACCAAAAAAGCTATTTAGTTCCCCATTGAGCTTAGGGTTAGGGAGCAGTCTGTCATGACGTGGGTTAAGTTAAGATATAGCCTAGTATTGTGTGTGTCGTTGTATTGTGATTGATATATTTCGTGTATGAGATAAATTCACCACTGGTAGCCCCAGTCGGTATTTTTTATAAGTGTTTATAGCCAAAAGATAGCCAATCTTTTACAGAATTGTAAAAAAATCGTATTTTAAATTTCCAATGATACCTAATTTACAATATGGTAAATTTCTAAGGATAAATGAATGTGCTGATTATATATCTTTTGAAAGCTGCGAATCTTCTCTCAATGCTAATAAGTTTTCGAGTTCCTCTAAAAGTTTAGACCAATTAACCCAAATTCCAATAAAATCAATAGCTCCTCTAGCTCCAATCGATTCCCTGATCCCGAAAATCCGCAGACCCAAATTTACAGCTGAATATCTTTTTTGTATCATTTACAATTCAAAAAGAAAAATCTCTATGTAAAGACTGGCGAGATGTTCTTTGTGTAGCCACGTAATCGCTTGCCTTCTGGCAAACTCCTCGGTATAAAGGGCTTCCCTTCTGGCTCTGGTAAACCCCTCCGGTATCTGACAAACATCTCGGGTATAAAGGGTTTCCTAATCCGTAAATTGAGATGGTGCCACGGTACTTTTCTACCTTTCGGGCGTCACCATGTCGAAACTTTTGGGATTAATCTTTGCCTTAAATTGGCTGTATTTTGGCTAGAAGTTTCACATCCTTCTAAACAAAAACTAGCTTAAAAAGTGAAAGTCGAAACGGTTTGAAAAGCTTTTCCTTGATTGGAAAGAGTGTACAAATTCTTATTTCAATTTCCGACTTGTCAAGTTTTCGATGTTCAACTTTAAAGCATTTTTAATCTGATTTAGAATGATCCCTCAAGAAAAACGCGAAAAGAGCTACTGGTTTGGGCTTGACTTTTTTCGTTCACTGAAGGTAATAAAAGCAAAATAGCAGTAAAATAACAGCAAATAACAAAATAAAACTTAAAAATCTAGACACTATTCCCACTATTGTATCCGGGACTGGAATGGGCTGTGATTTTTACTCTATTGACAGGAGCAGCCGCTGGAGGGTGTGAGTAAAGCTCTTTAGCTTTTTAGATCTTTAGATCTTTAGCATCTTTAGATCTTTAGATCTTTAGCATCTTTAGATCTTTAGATCTTTAGCATCTTTAGATCTTTAGCAACTTTAGATCGTTAGCATCTTTAGATCTTTAGCATCTTTAGATCTTTAGCATCTTTAGATCTTTAGATCTTTAGCATCTTTAGATCTTTAGATCTTTAGCATCTTTAGATCTTTAGCATCTTTAGATCTTTAGCAACTTTAGATCGTTAGCATCTTTAGATCTTTAGCAACTTTAGATCGTTAGCATCTTTAGATCGTTAGCATCTTTAGATCTTTAGCATCTTTAGATCTTTAGCAACTTTAGATCTTTAGATCTTTAGCATCTTTAGATCTTTAGCATCTTTAGATCTTTAGCAACTTTAGATCGTTAGCATCTTTAGATCTTTAGCAACTTTAGATCGTTAGCATCTTTAGATCTTTAGCAACTTTAGATCGTTAGCATCTTTAGATCGTTAGCATCTTTAGATCTTTAGCATCTTTAGATCTTTAGATCTTTAGCAACTTTAGATCTTTAGATCTTTAGCATCTTTAGATCTTTAGCATCTTTAGATCTTTAGCAACTTTAGATCGTTAGCATCTTTAGATCTTTAGCAACTTTAGATCGTTAGCATCTTTAGATCGTTAGCATCTTTAGATCTTTAGCTACTCAACCATTTTTTCAGATGAAAAAGTCAACTATGACACGGGAATGATGATCGGAAAGTTCTACTTGTATTTGTCGATGAAAGATGAGCACGGATTTTGGCATACTTTCTGGAAAGCCACTTGGTGGTATTTGGCTCAATGTGCGGTAAGGTTGAGAAAGAAAAACTTTATTCAATCGGACAGGTATTGAAAAACAAAGAAGATAAACAAAAAGATAAACATTTAATAAAAAAGTAGGCATCTATCTCTAATAGGAACGCCATCCCCATAATGATGAGCGTACAATCGCCTAGTCTAACTTTGACCGTCCATTCTCCGTGAAACGCGTCGACTTTCAAAGATTTTTCTGGAATGTATAAAAGCAATCTATTGTTTGTGTAATCAAAAATATCTATCATTGCTCTGCATGGCTTTTGGTGGTTTTGGCTTTTGAGATGGCTATAAAAGCTTTACAATAGCTCCAAAAAGCTCTACAAAATGGCTACAAAAGCTCCACAAAAGCTGCAAAAGCTTCTGTTTTGTAGATTTTATGAGCTCCTAAACGCAACCAGTCAAAATGACGAATCCGCTACGTCGTTTGAACAGTTTCTTCCACATAAACTTAACTTGATCTCAAAACAAAAAAGTTAGAACAAATTTAATTGCAAAGTTGCAATAGTTGTAAGGATATCCTATGTAATTTAATGATAAAGCTTGTTGAAAACCCAATGTTTTCAGTTAACCGCTTTGGTGAGTCTCTTTTCATCAGCTCTCTACTTGTCTTTTCGTCGAAACATCACGCGAATCTTGCACAATCGATACTTTTCCAACAATGTCTGCTTTCAATTGAACACCGTTGATAATGAAGGAATCGATAATCCGTTTGTAAAGCTAAAAATAACAACTTTAATTCAAATTCAGGGATCAAAGAGTCTCACAAGATGTGGAAAAATTCTGTAACTTGTTGGCGGTGAAAGTTTTTCGAATTTTCTTGTAGCACCGTTCGTTGTTGGGTATTACACTTGGAGAACGTGGCACACGTTTGTTCAATGCATTTAGAAAAGCAAAAATGCAGATTTTTTAGATCTGGTGGAGTTGGAGTTGGGGTTATTTATGGATACTTTTTGATCAGCTCTATCGTCAACCTCGTCATCATTCAACCGTTGACGAAATGGGCCGGGAAAGTCGAGAAAGCTGAGGGTTGCTTTAGGTGCAGTTTACTGAGAACCACTGAAAGTTACTTGAATTGTACCGTAATCTAAAGCTTATCATACCTAAAAATGCTTACGCAGGTGTACTTTTAGTGTACTGTGCTCTGTGTAAAATTTCCCTTCCTAAAGTTAGCTGGCAAGGGAAAGCACCAGGTCAAGCTGGCATTTTGATTTGAGACCATCTTATAGAGACCATTTTGAGACCCTCCTATAGAGTCTGTGTCACTTATAGAGTGATTTTTGGAACGGTCCCTGATAGCAATATCCTGGGATCTTGGAGGGAGGACCCGAAAGGCGAGCTCCGAAAATTAGATTCAGACGAAAACTCATACCCATGACCCAGCCCGGTCCTGGTCCCATGACCCGGTCCTACCCATGACCCGGCCCGGTCCTGGTCTCATGGCCCAGTCATACCCATGACCCAGTCCGTCCTGGTCTCATGACCTGGTCATACCCATGACCCAGCCCGGTCCCAGTCTCATGACCGTTTTTAGTTTTACAGAAAGCTTCGCAAACAAGAGATATGTAAATTTTGGACTTCTTAGTAGCCCTCACACGCTTAATAACTGCTTCGGTGGTCTAGTGGATAGTCTGCTAGACTACCGAACCATTATTTGCTCCCAAGTTTGGGAGTTTTTTGTTTTGTCCCAAGTTTTTTGCTCCCACTAAAGAAAAGGCCGCCTTATATAGCCGAAATGTCACCGCGACTACAGTAGGAGGAGACAAGACAGAAAGGACACACTCTAGCAAATGATAACTCGTAAATAGGTGCTGATTGTAGATTCAGCACAGAAGATGTTTCTTTATATAAGGCGGCGTTCATAAATAAGGCGGGCTGGTATATAAGGCGAGCTGGTGTATAAGGCGGGCTGGTATATAAGGCGGGCTGGTATATAAGGCGGGCTGGTATATAAGGCGGGCTGGCATATAAGTCGTGTATAAGTAGACTACGATGGGAGAAGACAAGACAGAAAAGGACACACTTTAGCAAATGATAACAATCAACACCTATTTACGATCCGAATGATCGTAAATAGGTGTTGATTATCGATTCAACCTAGAACATTTTTCTTTAGATATAAACATGTCTCCGTTCGGGACAACGCTGAAGGAAGCGCTTTCTACAAGGCCGACTTCTTTGAACTCCGAGAATGCAATCGCATCTTCAACATTCTACTCAGAAATCAAGCCTTCTTCATCTCATTCCGTGCGCCAGTCATGTGTAAATTCAAAATCAGAACTCCAAAATTCGATAGCCTCTTTCAGTTTCCCAAAACTTTTTCGCCTATTTTGGTGGCGTTTTAACGTATGCCATTCAAGTGATCCCGATTTTTTGGATGCATTCCTATGATGACCTAGATGTCAGCAAATTTGCTGAGAAACTGAGCAATGTGCGTTTAAAAGATAACAAAATTTGCTGAAAATTTACTGAATATTTAGAATTCCTTTGTTTTCATGTATCTAATCAATAGCTTCACAAAGTTGACCGACTTGGCGAGTAGTGTTGGAGAGATGGCTGTTTATTCGCAAAGGTAGGTCTGATTTTACGTGACTGATTTCAGTCAAATTGCTCAGAACTAATGAGGGAATGATCCAAACTAAGGCTGACGTTTCAGGATAAGCTTTCGGATTTCGAAGCGCTTTATTAAAAGATTTCGAAGAGCTTTATTAACAGATTTCGAAGAGCTTTATTAACAGACTTTTCCTAGTGTAGTGGAGCACTATAATAGCCTTAAAAAGTAGAGTGTGTTCCTCGCGAGTAAGTGATTACTCGTGTAAAAGCTGGATGAGTAATTTTTACTTGATTAATCGACGTTTTTGGTCGAGCAACAACGAGTAATCCTCTTTACTCATCGAGTAAATTGAATATCTTTACATGTGAAGGGAATTTGCCACCAATTCAGTTAAACGGCGGAAGATCTTTAAAAGAAAGGCGGCGGCGGCGAGAGGCGTATATAAGGCGGCGACGGTGAAGGCCGTATATAAGGCGGCGACGGTGAAGGCCGTATATAAGGCGGCGACGGTGAAAGACCGTATATAAGGCGGCGGCGGCGAAGGCCGTAGATAAGGCGGCGGCGGCGAAAGCTTGTATATATCTTTAGCGAAATATCTTTAGAAGGAGTCGTATATAAGGCGGCGCTCGTATATAAGACTGCGCTCGTATAGAAGACGGCGCTTGTATATAAGGCGGGCTGGTATATAAGTCGTTGTACTACTCTAAACCACTCAACAAACAGTGTTGACAATTGCAGCAAAGAAAGGGTTACTAGTTTTTTTGAGTATTCCAAAAACATTACCTTTTCAAACGCATTAGTAAAACGCTGATAAAGTCAAGTTGTTTGAGAAAAACTTGTATTTTTCTTTCTTTCAGGATTGCTGACTTGGTCGATTTCACCAAAGATGCGTCTCTCAAAGCCAATTGCTTCGAGAACTCACAGCAACCAAACGATAAGCCAAAAGATGGGCTCACTTTGGAAAAACTCTCCTATGCGCCACCGAATTCAAATGAATTGCTAGTGAAAGGTGAATAGATTAGATCTATTGAATTATGAATCTATTGATCTATTGAATAAGTTTTATAGATTTAAGCCTTGCGCTCGAACCAAGAACCTCTTTACTGATCACTGGACCAAGTGGGATTGGAAAATCGTCTTTATTCAGAGTTTTGGCTAAACTTTGGCATAAAAATTCAGGTACTTTGAATACAGAATCAAAGCTGAATTTAATTTCTCAATTCAGGAAAGATTCAACTCCCGGAAAGAAATGGTTATATAATGTTTTTACCACAAAGACCTTATTTGCCGAGTGGAAATGTCTCACTTCGACAGCAGTTACTGTTCCCGAATCTTGGCGATAAACGGTAAGCATTTCAAAAATTGCCGTATTTTTTATTCAAATTCTAAATTATTATTAGCTAAATACTAAATATAAATCTTAAATCTAAATAAATTCAATCTATTCGGTATTGGGTTCGTGAATTGAAAACTGCCGGACTTTGAACTAAAATTTATTCAACATAAAACCATCAATTCATTCCAAATAATTTTCATTATTATTGACGACTTCTGCCCATTTTACAGGCAATTTGCGGATTCCTCTTTCGTAGTAGGATTTTGGTTTGTGTGTGAGACAAGTGTGAGACTCAAAAATGGAGGACCGGAGATGTCAGCCGTCAGCCCAGTTTGAGCACTTTCTTCAAAAGAAACCCATTTTGGTGTCAATAGAAAAGTTGTAGAGGATCAAAAATCAGGCTTATAGCCAAATTTCCAAAAGATACACTTAGTAGTTTCGCTTAAAATACAAGTTTTGTTGCAAGTTTTGTGAAAATTCGTAAATTTGGCATTTCTTGAAAACCAGTTTTGAATCGTTCAGAAAATTTGGATCTAAGCTTAATTTTTGATTCTCTACAACTTTTCCATTGACACCAAAATGGGTTTCTTTTGAAGAAAGTGCTCAAACTGTCACATATGACAATAGCCCGCAGTTTTCAATTCACCAACCCAATACATGCAGCAGAAATGCGGATTTCAACATTTTCATAAATTTCCAACGATAGAAACCTGATATCGATGAATGTTATAAACTATTGGAAAGTTGTAAATCTCCTCTACAAAATAGGCTAAAACGTGTTTCAATTGATCGAAACATTGAAGAAATTTTGAGGGCGAAATGCGAGTGACCAAAAAAGGAATCGAGTCACTTTAGGGACAAGTTTAGTCTGGTCAAAGTAGAGTTAGCTTCCCAAAATTGAAGATTTAAAAGAAAAGGATAACTATATATCAATTCATTAAAAAAGTCTAATGGAAATGCCTTTACAGAAATTTAGAAAGAGCGTAAGTTCAAAACCCTCAAAATCATCAAAAAACCGGCTTTTTCACAAAAAAGAAAAATTATTGTAAAAACAAAGTTTTCCCATGAAATGATCCCAACTCTAAATTATTTTGAATGATATTTTTAGGATAATGATTTTAGGGCTGTCATTTTCCACTACATAGTCAAAACCGAACTCTTGTGAAAGTGAGGTTTTTCAAAAAGTGCGCTGTTTTGATCACTCACATTTCGCCCTCGAAATTTCTTCAATGGTTTGATCAATTGAAACACGTTTTAGCCTATTTTGTAGAGGAGATTTACAACTTTCAAATAGTTTATAACATTCATCGATATCAGGTTTCTATCGTTGGAAATTTATGAAAATGTTGAAATCCGCATTTCTTATGCATGTACCCAATAAATTATCTAGATTTTCTGTAATAGAACTTCAAGTATTTACAGAGTTGCCTCAATCGTCGAAGATTCCAAATTGCAAGCAGTTCTCGCGTCACTTTCCTTGTCGCATTTGATCTCAATGGCTGGTGGTTTTGATGGAGAGGTGGAATTTGAATGGTAGGCTTTCAAATCATTACTCTACTTAAAACATAGGCACTTTAGACATAGACACTTTAGACATAGACACTTTAGACATAGACACTTTAGACATAGGCGCTTTAGACATAGACACTTTAGACATAGACACTTTACCCAAGCAAGACATTTAGCATGAACACATTAGCTCAAAAAGTTCAGTGAATCTTATCTAGTATCACTCACTTTTATCTATCTAATTCGCCCCGAGAATGAATTCATTAGAAATTCATGAATTCATGTAGTTGAATGTAGATAAATGTAGATAAAAAGTGTTTACAAAAAGAAAGTGAGCGGATCCGAACCTTCGAGTAGCTACTCCGTATCCTAATCCACTATCCACTACAACAGACAGCCATGTTTACCTTCGGGCGTAAGCTTTATAAAGCGAAGCCAAAAGAGAGGCCAAAAACTTGTTTACCAAATTGCGCGCGATTCAGAATCATTTCGCGAGAATGAATTAGAGATTTGGAATCAGCGTAAAATTCTGCGTCGGATGTTGTGTGGCTCATTTCGTTTGGTGAGCTGGGTCTGTTGGTCATCCCTTGTCTGCTCTGATGACCATCCCTTGTAAAGCTAGAACTTAAAAAATAGAACTTCTCGAGTGAACGAAATATATGTCGTAGCCGATTATGAATGAGTGGGTCTAGGAGCGTCCAAGCATCAAGTATTTGGTATCATTCAACGCAGAATCATTAATAATTATGTTAAATTTTTTAAATTAGAAAGATTGGTTAAAAGGAAAAAAAAATTATGGGGCTTCAAAGTTTTCTCTTGAACAAACAGTTTTTTTGCTCTAATTTTTTTTTCTTTCTATCAAATCTTACTAATTTAAAAAATTTAACATAATTATCAATGATTCTGCGTTGAATGATACTAAATACTTGATGGTTGAACGCTCCTAGATGATTGGAGGCTCTCCTGGATGGTTGGAGGCTCCCACTCATTCATAATCGGCTACGGGGATCCCGCCGATTTTGAATGAAACGTTGTGCAATTTTTAACCTAAACTCACAAATTTTGTAACAATCGACGCAGAATTGAATTCGCTACAAAATGATATAATATTGTCCTCTACATTAAAGGGTTGCTCTACTAGAAAGATTTGCCAAAAAATTTCATTCATAATCGGCTACGACATATATATTGCACAAATAATAGTCGCAAGTAATGCACTGTTTGTGCGACGAACTTAAAAATATCTAAATAACTAGGTCCGAGCGGCTAACACCCGGCGAGGCTCAACGATTATCGATCTGCCGAGTTCTCATCTCACAACCATCACTGGTTTTCCTCGATGAGGCCACCAATAGTTTACCGGTGGCAATGGAAAAAACGGTTTATGAATTGTTGAAAGAGGTAAGAGAAATGTTAAAGGTTTATTGACATTATAACGTTAAAGAGATTATAACGTTGAAGACATTATAAAATGTCGAAAAAATGTATTAGACTGTCCAGAAAGTCTTTTCATTTCATTTGATACTTCGGGTGAAAAATAACAAATACACCAATGACCGTAAAAGCTGTAATAGTAGCTCTTCTCCAATAATAGCTGTAATAGTGGCTCTTCTCCAATAATAGCCCCCCAGGGCCAACGAAAAACTAGTGAACTAGTGAAACTAGTGATGACTCTAATAATAGTCCCCAAATTTGCGAAAAAGAAGTCAATGCGCTCCTGGATCCACCTAATTCATCTTAAAATCTTTTCGATTTTTGTCTAGAAACAGAAATATGTGAGGAAGAGTTTGAATTTGACTTTTTAAACCCGTTTTAATATGATTTTGCAAAAAAATAATTGACCTTTCTAATGAAATAAACCGTAGTTTAATGGATTGGATTTGTTGGGTTAAAACAGAAGTCCAAAAAGAAACGAAAAGATTTTCTGGATAGCCTAATAGGTTCTGTTTTTGAAAGAAGTCAATTCTGCAGTCAATTCTGTCAATTCATTCTGCTAGTCAATTCTTGAAGAATCTCTCATTCTTCAAAAATCTGTGCTTTGTTTTTGTCACAAAGCCACCAAGAAGCTTTGTATTTCCAATAATCTCAATTATTCCACTTCTTAAAACTCCAAACCGAATATTTTTAGGTGTAGTTTTGATTCATAAGTCTTTAAACCCTTTAAAGTCTTTTAAAAAAACCCCCGCAAAAGCTCAGGGAATTCAGTTTTACAACCAATAAATCAATCCCGTATTTAGGCAAAAATCTCCTACATCTCCACAGGACATCAACTTACATTGAGAGCCTATCATGACATGATTCTCAATATTGACGGCACCAATGAGCACTCATTATATAAAAATGAACAGAATCATCTTTAAGTCATTGTCTACGATATTTGTGATACGTAGATTGTTATGCAGAAATTTGTTATAAAGAGATTCAACTGTACAGTAAACTACGATGTAAAACGGTTCTCTAGAGACTCTAGGATCACCTTGAGTTGGGTTGATTACAGCTCAGAAAAACGCTTTCCAGCAGCGTTTATTGATCTATTTGATTCATTCTATTAGATCTATTTGATCAAATCAAATCAATAATGATAATTTCAAATAAAACGCCCTTCAAAGTTCACTTAAAATGTAACAAGCTCACTACTACACATAGCAAATTTATCAATAAACAAATGCTAAACAAAAATGGTCGCGTCCGTTCCCTTCCTATTTGCGTTCCTATTTGCATTTAATTTGCGTCGCATTTTCGTCTCATTCTTTTCCCCAAATTGGTTTTTCGGTTTTTCGACAGAATTTTTTGTGTTGCTACTGGCACTTTTTGGTTTGGGCATGCGCTTTTGTTCTTTCGGGATTTGATGTTTCTATTCATGCTTTTTGATCATGTTTCTTTGTTTGTTGTTCATGTTTGTTTCTATTCATGCGCATGCTTTTTTTTTGTAATGGCTATCGTTGCATTTTTGTTTCTCTACTAATCAATCGTGAAATTATAAATCCAACTTACTTTACGCTACTCTTAAGGTTTTAAATCCTGCTTTTAGATACCGTAAATACTGTAATAGTACCCCACCCCCATAATGACGGTGCGGAGTGTTGCGTAGTCTAGCTTTGAACGAGTTTTTCTCGACACTGGTTTATGTTACAATGCGCGCTTAGGTATCAAAAAATAGCCCTGAATTTCAGCTATTTTTTCAAAAACGTCATTTTCAACTTAAAAGGCATCAAGTCTTCGCAGAGTTGATCAATTTTTATTTTTTTGGTATCAAAATGATCTTTATAAACGTCCACACAAAAGTTATCGGTTTTGAGGGCGCAACCTTTCGACCACGCTGAAAACGAGCCACCGAAAGTTGGTCGCTGCGAGCGTTGCTTGTAAAAAGTGCGATTTTTTCGATAAAACGCGATTTTTACAAAATGTATCGGACGGATTTTGATAATTTTTTCACCATTGAAATCAGCACATGTTTCTGCGTTGAATGGCTATTCAAACATGGAAAACGGATAGAAAACGATTTTTCGCCTTATTTCGCGCGGGTGTGCGGTGGGGTACTATTACAGTATTTACAGTAGCTGGTTAGATTAGGATAGATGGTAGTTAGATTTTAGATAGTCTAACATTATAGAAAGAATTTACTAACATTTGTGTTGTCATCGACGAAGCGTCAATCCATTGTATACTCGTAACACGAGCGTAAACCTTATGCTGGAGGTGAGCTTATGCAAAGGGTTTTTGTTGTTGTTATCTTTAAGGGAAACAGATTTCATTATTGAAAGGAAAACATTTTGTGAAATTTAAAAGATCTGCTACATAAAAGATCTGTTGGATGGGTTACAAAGAGTCAAAAAATGCGGAAAAAGAGCTGAATTGAAGTTTTAATGCAACAAAACAGCAAAGAACAACCAAAATAAGGAATTTGACCTTCCAATCTTCCTTATCAACGGTTCTAGATTGTACTAGAACTATGCATTTGATCGATTGCAACTATCAATTAGAACTCGGTTTTTGATTGTCTAAACTTTTAGATGAATTCCGAAACTTATAATTACCGTACCGTTTTTTTGGTTCAAGGAATTATAAAGGAACTATAAAGGAACTAAATAGGAACTATAAAGGAACTAAATAGGAACTACAGGGTGGCTGAAAATTACGTGCGCGCAGCATCAGCATCATAGCTTTAAACAATGTATAAAGCATTACTACTCATCTTTTTATGTTTTAATATTCTTTTTTATCGTTGTCTATTAATTTTTGTTAAAAAAAGTTGTTTTCTAGGTCATGACAAAGACGTGCGCTAGTCGGGACGCAATCGCACAGCTGGCGACAAGCGGCATGAAGAACTCGTCGATCGCATCGAGGCTTGGGGTGGCTCTGAGGACCGTCCAGAAGATCGTAAAGCAATGGAAAGATGAGGGGTATGTTCAGTCCAAGCCCGAAAGAGGACGAAAGAGGACCGTTAACACCCGAAAGATGCGTGGGATCATCAAGAGGAGGATCGAGCGAAAAGATGATCGTATAAAAGGAACTGTATAAAGGAACTATAAAGGAACCACAAAGGAACTATAAAGGAATTATAAAGGAACTATAAAGGAATTATAAAGGAGCTATAAAAAGAGCTTTAAAGGAACCATAAAGGAACTATAAAGGAACTATAAAGTTTATTATTATTATTATTATTATTATCTAGCTTATTATAATCCAAGCTTGCTGTACCTTGGCTACTTCAATTTAAACAAGACTCAACATTTGTATCTTGAAGTTGATCTTCTTGTTTTGGACTGCTCTAGACTCAACTCAACTCAACCGGAAATTCCGATCGAGTTGAGTTGAGCACCATATTTCGGTCAAGAATATGGACCATTTCGGTCAAGTATATTGTTTGTTGTGGCTCATTGATTAAGCAATGCATTGTGAGCGTTTTGGGGGAAACTCGTTTAACCTTTTGTGCTACTCGACTACTCGGCTACTTGGCTTTTGTGCTACTCGGTTATTCAGAAACAAAATCATCCCTTTTGATAAGGTTAAAGCCAGTCTCACACCGAACTAAACGAACAAAATCATCCTTGTTTATAGAATTTCTCATCTTTGAGTCTAGATTTGTTTGTTTTCGCAGACAAATTCACTTGACTTGACACCTTAACGAATGTCAATGACTGATGCCAATGGCAAAATAGGAGCCGAATTTGAGGCATTGTCGAAGATTTTCCTTCATGGCTAGTTGCCAATGGTTGTTCGTTTACCTACAATTATCTATTATGAAATGATTTTTAAAGACTCAAATCTCGTTCGTTTAACTTTTTTCTTTTTGTTGAAGCAATTCTTTTCAATTCAATCCAATTAAGATTCAAATCCAACACGAGAAATCGATTTGGCTGGGAAAAGGGGCAATTTTTTGGTCATTAATCGTTTTTTGGCCTTCATTTTTGTCGCAGAGCTTTGATTTTTCTCTTCAAAAAGATTGAACTATCATTTTTTTGCATACTATTTTAATTTTACTATTGATTAGGATAATAGAATTTGTTCTTTTTGAGTAATAGTACAAAATAAGGAACAGTTACAACAACTTGGTTCATTAAAATTGAACTTACACAACTTGCTGTTCATTACAACAGCATTACCAACTTGGTTCATCCATGAACCAAGTTGGTAATGCTTTATTGAAAGTTTCACAGATTTTGAGTCAATCAGAAATATTCATATCAGATTTATCTATACCGATATCTATAATCAAATCTATACCGATTTCTATTTCCACGATTAGTCAAAAACATATTTTAATAATCATTCAGCTATCACGATTCTGATCATAAAGGGTGCACAAGATACGAGATTAGTCAGGGATTTTTGTTTTCTTTTCTCTTTCCCCACATCAACATTTCATTCCATTTCATTCCATTTCAGCTCTATGATGTGGGCGATCAGCTGCGAAAATATTGTCGTGAATTTTTTGAACGAATTTTGTTATTTGGAAAGGGGAAAATTTCCCCCACTAACCAATGGGCGGAAAGGCGCATCTGATCCACTATACTCCACTATAACCACTCTCACAGGGCTGCATTCAAATCCTCAATTGATTCAAAATTCATTTTCGTTCAAAAATTACACTTCTTTACTCTATAAATTCTGTAAATTTTATTAATTCTTTTAATTTCTATAAGTTTAATAATCTATTAGGTACATGTATCAGAAATGCGGATTTCAACATTTTCATAAATTTCCAATGATAGAAACCTGATATCGATGAATGTTATAAACTATTTGAAAGTTGTAAATCTCCTCTACAAAATAGGCTAAAGCGTGTTTCAATTGATCGAACCATTGAAGAAATTTCGAGGGCGAAATGCGAGCGACCAAAACAGCGCACTTTTTGAAAACCCCACTTTCACAAGAGTTCGGTTTTGACTATATAGGGGAGAATGACCGCCCTAAAATCATTATCCTAAAAATATCATTCAAAATAATTAAGAGTTGGGATCATTTCATGGGAAAACTTTGTTTTTACAATAATTTTTCTTTCTTGTGAAAAAGCCGGTTTTTTGACAATTTTAAGGGTTTTGAACTTTACTCTATCTAAATTTCTGTAAATTTTTCTGTAAATGCATTTCCATTAGACTTTTTTAATGAATTGCTATATAGTTATCCTTTTTTTTTAAATCTTCCATTTTGGGAAGCTAGCTCTATTTTGACGACACTAAACTTGTCCCCTAAAGTGACTCGATTCCTTTTTTGGCCACTCGCATTTCGCCCTCTTCAATCGCTCGAAATTTCTTCAATGGTTCGATCAATTGAAACACGTTTTAGCCTATTTTGTAGAGGGAGATTTACAACTTTCAAATAGTTTATAACTATAAATTAGATGTCAGATCGATATCAGATTTCTATCGTTGGAAATTTATGAAAAAGTTGAAATCCGCATTTCTTCTGCATGTACCTAATAAAATCTAAAGAGATTCTCTTTTAAAATTTCAGTACTGTTGAATGTTTTCATTTAGTCCTTCATGTGGCACTTTCACACGTGGCAAAGCTTTATAAACATCTCATTATTCTATTTATCTAAACTAAAAAGTAGTATAATTTCAGATTTTGTTAGTTCTTCAAGCCGATTTGGTTATTATTACACTCTCACTGGTATAAAGGACAAAAACCTTTTAAATTTGTGCGAACCTATTTTAAATCCACTTATCTATGTTTAGAAAACATAAATCCAATTCTAAAAGATGGATTTCTAAATTTATGGATTTTTAAATGTTAACTTTATTGAAATTGATAAAGTTTTCAAGTTTTAGAATGAGTGAAAAGTGAATAATCGATTTGTGTGCCCTCTATTCCCCCACGAATCCCCCTTTCCCCTCTCTCATCTCCTTTCCAAACGCACAAAATCCTCCACTCACGCACTTTCTCTCAACCATTTTTTTTTGCTTTCCATGCCACAATCACAAACAAACTCACTTGTGGGTTCACTTTTGCTAAGAAAACAACTTGTTTTTTCAAATCTTTACAATCTTTTCTCGGTTTCTAACCAACTTAACAACTTTTTCTTTGATTGGCTTTTTAAAATTAAATTGATTGCTAAAATACTACAAAGATTTGCTTACTTTATACGACAAATACTAGGTTGGTGCAAATGAAATTTCGTTTTTTTACAAACATTAAAGTCATCCAAAATTTTTTAGATAACAATTTATTTAAAACAATAAGCACCATTATTATCTATGACATCCCTCCAACGTTGCTACAGATTGCGGATCCCTTTCTCAAAGAACGCTTGATTCTGTGATGCAAAGTAGTTGGTCACCCAATTTTCGACTTCTTTGCATTCTTAAACTGGCAATTCTCAAGGGAATGTTGCATCGATCTGAAAAGGTGAAAATCGGAGGGTGCTAAGTCTGGACTATACGGCGCATGTGGTAAGACCTTCCATCCTAGCTTCTCTAGTTCCTTACAAGAGGTTTTTGCCGTGTGAGCTGGAGCATTATCACGGAGAAAGTTGATAGTTGAGGGATTTAGGCCTTTTTCACGCAAAATTTCGTCAACCTTCTTGAGTTGTTGAATAAAATAAGATGAATCGACTGTTTTTCCGGGCTCCTAATAATTCAAAATGAACAAGTTCATTGATATTCCACCAGCAAGACAACATCACTTTGCGCCCATGATAATCCGGCCTTGGAGTTGGAATTGGCGCTTGACCTTTGCTCAGCCATTGCCTTTTTCGAGAAGTATTATCAAAGTGAATCCACTTCTCATCCATCGTCAAGATATTCTCAAAAAGATATGGCTGATCGGAACGCGTGCTCCCAGATTCTCAACACTCAATTGATGTGGAACCCATTGTCCATTACGATTTGTCTTTCCAATTATTTCCAAATGGCGTACAATTGTTGAATTGGAGATGTTTGGCAAGTTCTCGTGTTGTTTGCATTGGATCAGCTTCAATTCATTGTTGTCGATGGCTGTGGCACGATGTCCATGCGATTCGTCTTCAAGGGATTCATTACCATCTCGGAATTGGGCAAACCAGAGCTGGCATGATCTTTCGGTGATAACCTGTTCTCCAAAGGCGGATTCACGATGTGAATCAGCAGCGTTTTTGCCCATTTTGAAGTCATAGAGAAGACACGTGCGCAGAACATACTTTTGATCCACCATGATCTAAAGCAAAAATCAATTAAAAGTGAAAGCTCTGACTTTGAAAAATGCGAAAATAAAGTAAATATCCAAGAGTACAAATGCACAAAGAACATCAAATAAGCTCTTCAGATTAAAAAAATAAGAACATTTTATATCGACCGAAATTTCTTTGCACCAACCTAATACAATGAATCTTTTTGTTTTTGTTTTTGTTTTGGGTTTAAAACTTCTAAAATCTTATCTGCTCTTTTTTTGTGTTCAGTAATTCAACTAATGCTCGTTGACTCATAGTGAATCAAAAGATTACTGGCTTTTTTTCTCATGCAATTGCAGATTTCGATTTCATTCTAGATTTTATAAAAAATCAAATCTTTCACTAAACATTCAATACTAAGTCGTTTATGCAAAATACTATCTGAAAAGTTTGGGAAAAGTGTTTAAAATGATCGGCTTTTGAATTTGAATTTGAAAGCCAGCTCTTCGGTGAAAAAACTTACGCTGGTTGGCAGCTTTTTGACTGGCTTTTTAAAAATCAGATTTCGGCTCTTCCTTCTAAAATTACCAAATACACAAGAAGAACAGATGTTTAATTTTAAACCAAAACTAAACAAGCTTTAGCATATTTGATCAAATAGCCAAACAAGCTGTATGTTTTGGTAAGATCTCGGCTCTTTCCCAGAATCGTTGTCTATTAAAAGTTTCGTGGTTTTTTATCAAAAGAAGACAGTTTCGTGGTCTTTTGCAAATGTCTGTCTTGGCTGTATGTGAAGGTTCGCTTCACAAAAATTTGCAAAAGACAACGAAACTAACTTTTTTTGGCAAAAGACTATAAAACTTTTGAAAGACCACGAAACTTTCAAAAGACCACAATTCAGGGAAAGAGCCGAAATTTCTTACCAAAATATTATCAGCTTGTTTGGCTTGTTTAATCAAATATGCTAAAGCTTTTGTTTAGTTTTGGTTTCAAATTTAAACTTATCTGTTCTTCTTGTGTATTTGGTAATTTTAAATTTCTTTCAACTACATCCATGTCTTTTCTTGTTGCACAAGCGAATCAAAAGTTTAATGACTTTGTTTCATTCGGTTTCGGATTTGCATTTCATTTCTGATTTCATAAAAGCTCAAATTTGTTATTATTTTAAAAAATTCATCAAAAATCCTAAGTCGTTTATGCAAAATACTCTATACCGTATTTTCTCTAATAGTAGTGCACCATGAGCATCGCCTCAATTCCTCGAAATCTCGAAAAGCGCTTATCAGAACCTATCGATGTGGGGTCGGAAAATGTAGCTGTCGATGAGATCTTGCAGGGGATTAGAGTGTTGAGCTTCTGCAAAAGCTTGGAAACCATAAAATCGTCATCCACTCGACTCGCCGGGGTGCACTATTATTCGAGAAAATACGGTATTCACCGACCTGGCCTATACCTCTAGGGAAAGTCGCCAAACTTAAGATGAATTCAAAACGAGACCTATCCTAGTTAAACAGTTTTGTTGGATAGAGCCTAATCAGCTAATGAAAGCATTTACCATTGTTGCAACCGGGTCTAATGGTCGTCGCGTCCTTATGTGTGGTAAGGCGTCTCGACTCCGCTGAACTTGGCACAGCTGCCCATTGTGTAGAAATCTCGGCCGCTTATCAGAACCTATCGATGTGGGGTCGGAAAATGTAGCTGCATGAGATCTTGCAGGGGATTAGGGTGTTGAGCTTCTGGGAAAACTTGAAACCGTAAAATAGGCATCAACTTGGCTCGCGGGGTGCACTACTATTCGAGAGAATACCGTCTGATACCGTACAGTTATCGATTTTGGGAAAGGTTTAGTTTAAAATTCACAAATTTTTAGTGAGTCATCTCTTCGCTGAATAGACTTACGCAATATTAGATGTTGTAAAATATGAGAGTAGAAAAGCAATATCTTCACTGAAAGGAATCGCTTTACCCTCACATCAGCTGCATCAGCTCTACATTTAAAAGCAAAGCCTTTTCATGTTTAAATTATAAATTAAAATTGAAATTTCAAGATTTTCATTCTTTTAATCAAAATTTGAAAGGGTTCCCTTTGAAATTCCCTTTCAAATCTGTTTTCAAATCTCTCCTTTAATTCCCATCACTATATTGTCAAAATAAAAACGTCAATAAATGAGAGCTTTTCCATTTTTGAACAACATTCAAATACCAATTTTAAACTCAAAAACCCAATTCCAATTCTTCAAACATTTTTTTCCCGTTATCATCGATTTTCTTCTTTTTCTTGCAAACAAAGAATCCTAGAATGATTTCAGATAAGATTGAAGAAATGAAGAATTTCAGAAGATTTAAAAGAGATCACATTTTTTGGTTTTCAACATCTTGTAAACAATTTTTGACATAGAGTTTATTATTATTGTGTCAAATTAAACTTTTACTCTACTTTGAGTGTATTTTGTACTTAAACACACCGCTTCTGGCGTATTCAAAGCTATTCAAAGCTATTTAAAGCGTATCCAAAGCTTATTCTTTCTTACAGAAACGAGAAAATGTACGATTGCGAAAATGAACTTATTGAAAGTTCAACTTTTGGTACTACTGGGTTAGAGCTTCAACAAAAGAACAAGTTTATTCGATTCGAATTACCTATTACCCAAATTCCCTATTCAAATTACCTATTTTTACATATTTTTACCTATTCAAATTACCTATTCCCCAAGTTCCCTATTCAAATTACCTATTTTTACCTATTTTTACCTATTCAAATTACCAAATTACCTACAAAGTTCGCAACCTACAAACTTTATTTGTTTTTAAACTATTACAGTCAATCGCAAACAACCTAGAACAATACTATGTTAACTAGCTGAAGATCATGTACAATCTTTGTTTTCGATTTGTTCGTAATCAACTTACAAGATAATTTCATTCATTTTCATTTATTTTCAGATGAGAAAACAATGTCTTCTCCGGTGATATCTGATGAACCAAAGGCTGGACTGAGAAGGGGATCCAGCTCTCCGCCTCCCCGATTAGGACGACAACCCGCTCAAGTGATCTGCCCAACGTGTAAGGTAGGTGAGAAAAAAAGCAACACTTTCAAAGCATTAATTTGTAGGAGATCTTTGTAAAGCTGTAAGGCTATTGTAAAGTATTTTTCAAAGCTTTCAAAACCTAATTCAAATCAAAATCTTTCAAAGCCTAATTCAAATCAAAATCGAATTCCAGACACGTGTGATCACCGAAATCCAATGGGCTTGTTGTCCTCCATTCTCCACTCGTCACGTGTGCCCTCAGTGTAATGCAAAGATCTCACAACGATTATTAGATTCGAATAAATGATTTTTCTCTTTATTGTATTTAAAGCCAATAACGCTGTAACATTTTTTGTCTTTATTGTTGCAAGAAATGACAAAACATAAGGTACTGCTTATGGACATGCTGCCTCCGTGGTAGCCGTAATTTCGAATTGAACTCCTTCGTAAATCGTGTTTTCGTTGGTATAGAAAGTGACTGTTGTTTGATTGCCGGGAATCAGGAATTTTGATCCAACCACGTCAAGTCCGGTGAAACTAAAATAAAGAGCAAAATTATCTTCGAAGAGTCATTTTTGATTGATTTTCTTTGATTTCAGAATAACTTTTGCTTTAAAGGATTACCTGGCAATTTCCATTCCGCCAGCGTAGAATCTCAAGTAGTCCCTTTCGGTTTCAAGGTAATACGAAGGCACGGAAACACATAGATTCATTGTGTTGGGCTAAAAGCATAAAATTCTATTATGTTTCTAAAAATTTAGCAAAAGAGCAAAAGCAAAAGAGCCGTGGCTAGAAATTTTGATTCTAACTATATGTTATATTAACTTAATTGCTAAAAGACACTAGATTGACTTAAAACTTTTGGTCTATCTTGTTGGTTTTATTTATTATTTTTGAAAACACCACCACTTTACTTTCAAGATTCAAAATGGTCTCTTGATTGTTGCAGTATTGGGTGTCGCCACCAAAGGCTCTAAAAAACGGGATTTAATTAAATGAGCAGGATTATAAGATACTGTGGCCAAGATAAAGTCAGCGGCGTTTCAGTGATGTTAAAGCTTGTCTTGGCCTGATCATATGTGCAACCATATTTGGGATCTAAGTTCAAAGAATTTTCTTTTTCATAAATATAAATTACCTTTGTCACTCTGCAGAACGTAATCGAAAAGGAAACCGTTATTCGCTGCCAGGTTCATATAGGCAAAATTTTTGACCTGCAATCGAGTAGCTTAACTAAATTGACTAAGCAAACCCCTGAATCATTATCGAGAAGCCCATTAAAGTAAGTATCTGGTCCTGGTCGAACATCGACCACAACCATGTGAACGTCCAATTCTGCCAATTTTGAAAGCAACGGTTTTAATGTGTCTGCGTCTTCCGATGGACTTAAAGTGTGCAGATATAAATAATACAAAAAGCGGTTTTTATATTTGATACGAATTATACGGAGTGCGCCATAATCGTCGCAACAAGGTATCACGCGCGTTCAAGAACAATAACCCGTTGATTTATGCTTCATTTCTGGGTTTTTTTTTGTTTTTTAATATTTGGAATATAATTCAAACTTTTTTTCATATAAAATGTGCTATTTTTTAGAATCGAAATCTGGAAAGCTGGAAAAATCCCTATCGACAATTGATCATCGAATTGCACAAGCGAGGAGTCTCGGCGCTGGAGATGCATAAACATCCTAAAGTCGACAGAAGTGCCATTTTCCGCACTATCAACGCTACGAAGCCAGGGAAATAATTGCTGACGCACCAAGAAGCGGTAGACGCCCAACTATCGTCACAAAGACACGCATCAAGCGAGTGAGCCTGCGCCTGCGAGCCTGCTCAAATGCTAATGGTGGCCAATTCAAATTTAATAGTTGATTTATAATTATTAATATATAATAAATCTTATTCTTATTCTTAAAAATTTGTCTTTTTTTGCTCTTGTCTGCGCTAAAATCTTGTCTTTATCTTGTTGCGACAATTATTGCGTACCCTGTATATCCAATTCTATTGGGTTGGTGAATTGAAGACTGCGGAATTTGAACTAGAATTTATTGAAAATAAAACCATGAATTCATTCGAAATAATTTCCATGATTATTGACGACTTCTGCCTATTTTACAGGCAATTTGCGGATTCCTCTTTCGTGGTAGGATTTTGGTTTTGAATCGAAAAACTTTTAGAGCCAATTTTTGACTGCTTCTTCCGAATCGAAGTGTTCTCCCGCAAGCTCATTACTCATGATCCGGAACAAATAGTAATCAAAAGGGGCGAGGTCCGGACTGTATGGGGAATGCGCCAAAAGTTCCCAAACAAGGCTATTTATTTTAGAGCTAGTCAGTTTTGCAACATGAGGGCGCGCGTTGTCGTGGATGAGAACGATCTTTGACTTGGAGGGCCTATTCTTCTTCAGGGATTCATTAACCTTTCCCAACTGCTCACTGTATTTGATTGCATTAAGGGTCGTCTTGCTATCCAGCAACTCCCAGTACACCACTCCCTCCATATCCCAAAAAACGCAGAGCATAAACTTCTTCGGGCTTGGGGTCACTTTTGGGTTTCTCGCCTGGCCTCACCCATTGCCGCTTGCTCCGAAAGTTCACAGATAAAACCCACTCCCCATCTCCTGTCACAATTTGAGGAAGAAAGGATTTCCTTTCGTATCGTGAGAGATGAGCGGCACTGATGGAGGCGCGCTGCCGCTTCTGGGGGTCAGTGAGGTCATGGGGCACCCAAGTCCCAAGTTTCGATTTAAATCTTAATTTAAGGGTATGAAGGTGATTTAGCACTGGAACACGATCCACCCTTAACTCTTCTCCCAATTCACGCGATGATACCCGATGGTCGTTGGTGATGAGTTCGAGTAATTTGGAATCATTCAGTTGGGGTGCCGCTCCACGGCCCTCTGCACCTTTAAAGATTTGTCCCCAGATCGAAACTTGGCAAACCATACTCGACACGTTCTTTCCGAAGGTGACTCCTCCCCCATATATCTTTTTAATATTAGCAGCTGCCAAGCCTGCACTGTGCTCTTGTAGGAACTCATGAAGCATGACATGACGAATATGTCTCGGTGGCAGATTGTCGAGTGCAATAGAAGAAGTGAAGAAAAATACCAAAAAATAAAAAAGCTGGAAGCATAAGTTTTTCGCAATAATTCGAGGAAATGTTGAAGTAACCAAACCCCTTTCAGCTGGTTCAATGCTGTTGTTTTTTTATCTGCAAGTCCCGCGAAATAGCCGGCAGTTTTCAATTCACCAACCCAATATTTTAAACCCCTAAAAAGCAAGCTTAAGGCTTAAATAGTTAAGATAAATTTTTTTAGAACATAAAACCAGAATAGCACTTCATTAGCCGTATTATATTTTTTACAGTTTTATTTCACTTATTTCTATATTTTATTCCGTTTCACAAAGAAACCTTACCTGCTTTGGGTAAAGAAGACAAAAATTTTTTGCACATTTTCTCTTGGACGGTGATCAGAAGAAGAATCAAAGTAGCCACCGGAACCGACAAACGCCTCCAATGCACTAAAATGAATACCGTAGAAACTCTAGTAGAAGACCCGGGTCTTCTATTTTCCAACCTCCCAAAATCGATTAGCCAAAAAAGTAGGTAACGGTCCCCCACATAAATCAAAAGTTTATTTTTTCTTAAAAACGATTCTATTTGATAGGCCTTGATCTAAGACGTGCAGAGAACATGTTTAAAAATGAAAATATTTGCGTTAGCAAGACCCTCGGACGATCTCCAAAAAAAATGAACGTGGTCCCCCCTTACCCCTTCATAAAAAATTATTTTTCAATTAATAGGTTGATGCATAAGTGTTTTTGTTCCTTTTCGTCTGCCGTTTCAAGCCAACAAATGCACCAATTAAACTACGGTTGATTTCATTAGAAAACCAATTATTTTTCTGCAAAATAACATTAAAACGGGTTTAAAAATATTTTATGCCTGGATTTTCTTGAGAGTATGAAGTCGGGTAGTCAAAAAGGGCTAACTCGATGATGCGGTTTAGACACCTTAGCTAAAGAAAACCTATCTTCGTGTCAATAGATAAAAGATAGAGAAAAAAAAGTTTGATATTTCGCCAAAATTTCAGAGAAATTCATTCAGCCAATTTTTCCGTAGAGTTTTTTATAGATTTTTACGAAAAAGGCGTTTTTCACTCTCGAATTTGCTTGAAAGTGAACCGAAATTAATTTAAAAAGATGGAAATTGAACAAAAAAACACTTTTTTTATAGAGCAAAATATAGATTAATTGGTGAATTTGTTACTTTTTAACAGAAGTACGAAAAAAACGAAAAGACTTATGCATCAACCTAATATTTTAAAGACCGCGTTTTAATTTTACTGTCAACACAAAATTACTTCTATTTGGGCTGATATCTACAACTTTAGCTAAGCAAATGGTTAAAAAAACTTCGAGATTTCGAGGAGTCGTAGGGAGGGCGGGGGTCTTCTAAGACGGTGCGTTTCAAATTCTTAAACGCACCCGCCTTTGCTTTTGTTATTTGAAATTTTTCGTTTTGTTGTGCATATTTTTTATTAAATTTATAATTTTTGTTAATTTTCAGGTAAATGGCACACGGAAAGCTGCTCACGGATTATGAGAAAGGCCAGATTGATACCCGTTTGAGGATTAGCGACTCAATAAGGAAAATCGCAAAAAAAATTTGGGCCGTTCCGACTCTGCCGTGCGAAATTATATAAAGTCCGAGTTCGTTTCTGCACCAAAGAAGAAGCCAGGACCAAAACCAAAGCTTACACCGCGAGCTAGACGCCATATTGTGAACAACGTCCACGGAAAAACGATCAATGAAGTGAAAACGGAACGGAACATCGAAAATCGCTTCGAAGTCGACAATTTGGCGAGCCATCAAGGAAAACCCACATAGCGATCGACAATTATTGAACATGCAATCGATCGTGAAGCCTTTGCACAAGAAAGCCCGATTGGCGTTCGCCAAGGCTTATGTGAATCAGGATTGGTCTATGGTTAGAAAGCCGCTTATGTTTTATTATATTTTTTGCGTTTAGGTGGTTTTTTCCGATGAGAAGAAATGGAATTGGGATGGTCCCAATGGCGTTGACTACTATTGGAGGGATCTTCGACGTGATCCGATGGTGTTTGGAACTCGAAACTTTGTCGGTGCTTCTGTGATGATTTGGGCCGCCTTTTGTGCTGATGGAACGGTCGCTCTGAAGATGGTTTCGAATCGGATGACTAGATAGACATCTTGAACAATTGCTTGTGGCCGTTTTGCTCCTAAATCCAACCGTTCCCGCTTTGTTTCAATACGACAACACGTCAATTCATCGAGCCGGAGACATCCGAGACTGGCTGAACAACAACAACCTTGCAAATTTGGACTGACCCGCTCGATCTCCTGACGTCAATCCAATAGGGAATTTATGCCGAATACTTGTCCAAGCTGCCTACAAAAATCATCGTCATTTTCAAGACGTATATTTGTACCTAAAACAGCGATTCGTTTGGTCTGAAGCTATCTCGACGTCTCTGCTCTTCAAAGCCTCATCAATTCAATGCAAGACCGCATTTTTCAAGTAATTAATCGTTCTGGTGCGTGTACAGATTATTAGTTTTGATTTTTTACCTTTGATTGTTAATTTGTATCGATAAATAAAAATATTTTTATAGTGCGTTTAAGAATTTGAAACAGTTGATTTACGAAAACGTTTTTATTTTGAAAATTTTTACTTTTTATAGTATGCTTATTTTTCGTGTTTTTCAGGTTTTAAGACATACTCTTTCTAAGAGAAAAAGATTAATAGTTGTAGCGGTGTTCAAAATGCAAAATTCGCTATTTTAGAGGGTGCGTTTAAGAATTTGAAACGCACTGTATAGGGTCTCGGTCTCAAAATTATCCGGACAACTTTTCGAAAGATAGTTTCCGTAGGCTTGCTTTATTTCAAAGCATCAAGTGCTATATAAAGAATTATAGCCCTTAATCTAGGCTATATTTATCTACTAAAAACTTCACAATCGGAGTAATACAGCTCACTTTACAAGTTCTTGAATGAGCACTAGTCGACCTCTATCCGGCGCGTTGCCATTTTTGATGATTTTCTTCATAAAAATTTTGATTTAAGAAATGTGAGAAAATCAAAAATACGACAATTTTCTCGGTTTTCCCGCTCCATACCTCTACTATTAGTCTATTAATCGTATCTTATAAACATTCGAAGCACTCACGGGACCCATAGCGATTTGTCGAGACCAATCTTTTTCGGTACAACTTGCACAAAGCTATTAAACGTGTCCAGATCGAGATCCCTGAAAGGCTGCTTTGTATTAATACGCTTAGAAGTTTCAAAAACCATTGATCACCAAAAGTGTTTGCGCTGTTGGTCTTCGAGGGCGCACAGAAAGAAAGTCGCACTCCCGCTGGGCTCGTGTTTGTCGTGACCACATTCAAAGACGTTACCGTTGCAGTAATTGCGTCCGACATCTGTATATAATCAGGTTTTGATAACGATCAAAAACAAGTTGTGTAACTATCAAAACATCGAAACTAGAGTCTTTATAAGTTTTGACAGTGAGTTCAAGTTATAAGCATGTCAAATGTCTTATTTTCGACCAATTTTATTAACTACATCCACATAAAAATTGAGTTAAAACTCCGTCAGCTTTAGAAAAGAATCAATAGCAATAGTTGAATCTATTTCCTTTGCTTACCTTTTGGAACAGCGATAGATCCGATCCAGCCGATACATAAGCGAAGGCAATATCGGCTCCAATCAAAGCTGGTTGACTTGGAGCTCCACTCACAGTTGCAAAAGTTGGAGGTGGGGTCGTCTAAACACTTTTTACTAATTCTATTACATTGGCAACTTGAAATTTGGTACACTTTTTCGTAAATTCCATAAAACATATTTAATACGCCAATTGAATTAAACTTCTCTAAATAAAAGATATATTATCTAATTTAAACCATGCTTAAGCAAATTTGCGCAACTTTTGAAACGAATTTGAGCAGAAATTCAAGTTTTTCTGGAAATTCTTCAAATTGAACTATAAAAAAAACGATTCATTAGATCTAGCTGAGGGAATCGGCTAGATACCTAGCTTTTCATGCTCTATCTTTTCTATTAACATCAAAATAGGTTTCTGTGGAAGAAAGTGCTCAAATCGCTTCATTGATTGTTCATCATTTTTGGCTCCTCAACTTCTTGCCCCCTAGAAACCTATAAAACTGAAGTTTTTCTAAATCTATCAAAAGCCTGTTTTAGAGAATAAATGGGCCTTTTTATTGGTTAAAACTGTAGACTAATTGGTGCACTAGTTATTTCTAAAAAATGCAATGAATAAGTGTACCCACTTTCAAGGTTGCAAATTTAATATTTTTTTTATCAAACCGGTGGCAATGTTGGTATGGTCACTTTCAGTTGCGGCCGGAAATAGAAACTGATGATACCTGAACCATAATTTTAATAGGCTCCATGGGTTTGGCATCATTATAAAACCCAAACCCACCATCTTTTACACCATTATAAAATTTCATGCTAATGTCAAGCTCCGAAGTTTGGCTTACGAAGTTTGCCAACGCTTTGACGATGTCGGGGTTGTTCAGATCAGCGGGTCTCAGGCTAAAATATTTCCCTATTGTGTCAAGCGATGGGTTCGACATTTTAAAGAACTGCAGTTATTCAAGATATTGAATGCAACTCTTATGCACAATAACCGCAGCAACAAAAACCCACTCGAAAGCCATGGTTGGGCCATCCATAATGATGATTTGCAAGTCATTGGGTTGGCTTGCGGAGGAAAACGTGTTGAATTGAATGTTCTGAAATGATCAAAAAATGAATGTGACGATTCTCAGTAAACAATTCATTTGACATTGTAGAACCCACGGCTAATACGAGACTTGAATTGCCCGTTGCTGCAATATAAGGACAGGCACCACCGGGTGGATAGCACGAATTATATTCATTATCTCGTGGGTTGGTCGGAGTGAAGATAGAGGCAGCGGTTTGATTGCCGTAACATAAACAATCTTGCGCTGCTGTAGCCAAATAAACTAAAAAGTTTTTTTTTTATTTCTCTTATTTCGACAGCGTTTCTAAACAAGACAATAAACCCACCTAAAGCCAGAAGAAACAAGCCAAATCGGAGAATCATTTTAGCTTATAGTTAACCCAGGCTATAATCTTGCTAAACTTGATTCAATTAGCTGGACTCAAAGAAATAAATGAACTCTAAGAAAACTCCCAAAAAAGAAATCCAATTGAAAAATCCAATTGAAAAATTCAAAGAAAATCCAATTGAAAAGGGCGTCGCCTTTTTGCGCTTATCTGGATTCAAATAAAATTCGTTGTTATCATTTTGACGGCAAAAAGAGAAGCCGAAAAAGAGAGAAGAATGGTGTGGAAGTAGAGCGTTTAAAAAAGAACAATAGGGTTGAAAATCAAAGAAAAACGATTAGGTCGAGTCAGCGAAGAGTGGAGAGATAGTGATGAGAGTCAGTCACCGGATTTGCCTGGGAATTCTTTCACTTATCCGTTAAAGGTATACTGTATAAAATTGGTTTGTACGAGGACTGTTTTCTTTGCAATCTTTTGTCCGGGCGGAGATGCTTTCTCCTTAATTGCTTTCTCCTTAATTGATTGTGATATCTGATCAAAATCGACAAACTTTTTCCCAAATTGATGTGCAATCTGACCAATCAACTTGAAAACAATAGTTTTATTCGATTTACAAGAAGTGTATCTTCTTTAAATGAATGAGAAAAAGAGGTTCTGGCAAAAATTCTGGCCTTATCAAACACTTAAATAACGTTAAAGATATTCAATAAACGGCCTAAATGCTCTACACGAAAATTGGCCATACAAAAGGTGGTTGATTGTTTAGATCCCAAATTTCAATTTGGTGTCGAATATTCGGCACAATCCCAACTTAGCAACATTCGAAATGCCGTGCTTTTGAACTTAGAAGAAGAAATAGACGAAGAAGAAATAGACGAAGAAGAAATAGGAGAAGAAATACGAGAAGAAATAGACAAAAAGTTAGCACAAAAGATAACGGTTTAGGTAACGGCCTCCCAACTTGAAAGCAGTGACGAGATGTCGGCCAAACTTGACAATACAAAACGTAATTGATTGTTTAGATCCCAAATTTGAATTTGGTGGAATATTCGGCACTCCCAACTTAGCAAAATTAGAAATGCCGTGCTTTTGAACTTAGAAGAAGAAATAGACGAAGAAGAAATAGGAGAAGAAATAGACGAAAAGTTAGCACAAAATTGGTAACGGCTCTCCCAACTTGGAAGCAGTGACGTGATGTCGGCCAAACTTGACAAAAGCAAAGGCAATTGATTGTTTAGATCTCAAATTTGAATTTGGTGTCGAATATTCGGTACAGAAGGCAATCTTTTTCATATTGATTACAAATAGAGTGCGTTTCTTGCAAGAAATAAGTGTAAAAGCGGACAGTTTGAACAAACTTTTGTTATCCCTTTTCCGATTTAAACGTTTTACTTAACTTTGCTCTCATTCAATTCACAGTTTGACTCCGTATAGAATTAGACCATTAAGTTAATCATAAACATAAAGGAAAATTACGGTAGTTTCAAGATTACCCATCTTCAACTCGGACTCGTTTATCTATTGGGTTGGTGGAAAAGTCCTTTCCGATTTTTTGGAAGAGTACCTTAAATTTGTCCAATTTTGACGTTTTACAGCTCATCCTAAAGCTGAATTCAAGACGGATCGATTGGTAAAAACTGTTTTGAGATATCTCTTTTCTAAAAGTTTTTACAGTTATTTTAGTTAAAGGCGGCAGAGCCAAAAAATGGCTGTTTTCACGTTTCGTTAGTTTTCCGTGCAGAAACCTAGGCTGAAAACATGTGTTTCGTGATCAGCGTCAAAAATAACCCCTAGACACGCATTTTCAGAATCTTAGCATCAAATTTTTGAAAAATATTGTCACCGGTGGGAGTCGAACCAGCGACCCTCAGATCAATAGCCTTTCCGCCGCTTTTCGCGATTTTCCTTCGTTTTTCTCGTTTTTTTGTTTTATCATTTTTTTTATGTTGTTAGAAGGCTTTTTTTCAGGAATGTCGTGTCAAGTTGAATCGGAGGAGCACCAGCGACACCTGTTTTTGTATGCATTCAACCGAAAACTCAATGCCGCACAGGCTCATCGAGTAATTACTGACGTTTATGGACCCAATTTCGTGACCGAACGAACTATCCGTTATCGTTATCGTTTTAAAAACGCTCAATTCAATTCCCTATCAATTCCCTTTTCAATTTCCAGGTTGCTAACTACTTTCTGCAAAGAAATCTCATTCAAATCTTAAAAATCTCATTCAAATCTGGTTAAAAAGCAAAAAAAACTGTCGGTTTTCGTTTTCGACAGTCAATTTCGACAGTAAAAAGTTCATAAACTGCAACAAAGCAGTCGTGAATTCATTTTAAAAAAGAGAACTTTGAAAAAATAATTCCACCTTCAAAATTGACCTTTTCTTACCGGATCTAATAATTGGAGTTTCTTCAGTTTTCTTAATCCCCTTATCAGCCTGAGAAAAGATCATCTGGAAATTGCTCTAACGACAATCCACATTAACAATAGGCTAAAATTTATTTAAAACAATAGTTGTTTCAAATTTTATCATTT
Organism: Mesorhabditis belari; assembly: GCA_958450365.1. Classification (NCBI taxonomy): domain Eukaryota; kingdom Metazoa; phylum Nematoda; class Chromadorea; order Rhabditida; family Rhabditidae; genus Mesorhabditis; species Mesorhabditis belari. Next base: position 3,984 of record CAUEEP010000285.1, on the reverse strand, counting down.
AAAGCAACTGTCCAAAGGGATTTTTGAAGCTTTTGCCCTGCATAAGCTTGCTTGGTTTGGCATATTCAAAGTACTTCGATCCGTTTGGCACATTCAAAGTCCTTCGATCTGTTTGGCACATTCAAAGTACTTCGATTCATTTGGCACATTCAAAATGCTTCGATCCATTTGGCACATTCAAAGTGCTTCGATCTGTTTGACACATTCAAAGTGCTTCGATCCATTTGTCGGCACCCTTCTCAAAAATCTTATCAGTGTTTTACGATCAATTTCCTTAAACTGCCCACATTTTTGCCTGAAAATGGGCGAGTCTCATTCTCTAAGAAGTCGTGTCAAATTTTAGGGTAGATTTTCTTTTTTGATAAGACCAAAGTTTGGCTTTTTTTACGATTTAAAAACACTCTAAATGATAATAGACAATAAGAAACCACAGAATTGAATGAATTTTTGTTCTTGTGAAACAAATTATGAGAAAATGTTTATTCACACTTTATTATGGTTTATTCACACTTCATTCAAATTCAATTCTGAAATCTAAATTCAATTTCAGCCGTACATCGGAAAACCACCAGTTGTCAATCCAAAGAAACGATTCCGACTCACTCCGTATCGATACGGAATATAAGGACCCGACTGGTAGTCATCGTAATAGTCATTGTTTTCCAAGCGACAAGAATTGCAACCTGAAAAAGTTGAGAGATAATTTGGCTTTGATACTTTACATTCCACTTAACTGCACTTACAATCATGATAACTGTAGGTCATGGTTTTACAAATCAAAGATTAAGGTATTCAGTCCAGATTAGAGTATTCAGTCTAGATGGTCTGGATTACGGTATTCAATCTAGAATAGGATATTCAGTAGAATAGCTAGTTACGGTATTTAGTCTAGATTAGGGTATTCAGTCTAGATTAGAGTATTCAGTTCAGATTAATATACAAATATACAAGAAAACAAGTAAAACTTTCCTTTTATGATCTGTAGCTAATGAGCTACAGATAATAAAAGATCAATTTTCAATTAGTAAATCTGTTCTTATGTGGTGAATGAAAGAAAATGAAACTAGACATTTAGCATTAGGCTATCCAGAAAGTCTTTTTCTTTCTTTGGCCTTTCTTATGAAAGAAACCGTAGTTCAATTGGTGCATTACGCCCTATGCTTAGCCCTATTCTTAAAATATTGTGAGTTTTGAAATGAAATCGAAAGCTAACGATTTAGCTTATTTGCTTTTTTTAAAAGAAAATAGCATTGTTCATCTTGTTCATCTTGTTCATTTTTTCAGTTACCTCCTCGTCGAACACATCTCGGTTTACAAGCTGGCATACAACAAGCGCAGCATTGATTTTGTCCACGAGCTAGACCACAATTTACACAAGGTTTTGGCTCCTGGAAACTTATATTGAAAACTTGTTCATTTTTACTTTTAGAGAAAGTATTCGGAAAGATTAACTTACTTAACTTTAAGATTAACTTCAAAACTTACCGAACTGCTGCAAGGTTGGCAACCACATGGACCTGGGTAGCGGCAGGAATTGCCTGAAAGGCAAGTTCGAAAGTGCAATTATCTTATTTACTTCATTAGTACTGTGCCTCTAATAGTATTGCATGCAAATTTGCATTTATCCAAAGTTAATTTCCATTTGTGGGTATTTAGGCCACTTCTTTGCTAATTACAGTACTGGACAATGAAATATCATATTTGAAAAAAGATCGTCACTCTCGTGCGTCTGTGCGTCTCCCTTGTCTTTGAGTTTAAACTGTTAGTGTTATACATTTTCTGAAAGCTCTTTTCAAGGGCTACACAATGGTAATATTAATATTTAGAAATACGGTAAAGACAAGGAAGTTACAGACGCGCGAAAGTGACGATCGTTTTTCCAATATGATATTTCATTGTCCAGTAGTGTAGGTAAATGTGTTCCAGTTTGTTGGCTGAATATCTTTCAATTTCCTATATTAATCTTTTAAATTTTTTTCACGTCATTTCTTTTCAGTGTTGATTCTTTATAAGTTTTATTGATAGAAGCATTTTTCTGTTAAATACTCTTTTAACTGTTAAACTCTACTCTACTCTACTCTACAGTTAAACTCTACAGTACTGCAATTTCCTACAGGAAGAAGATACGCAACGAAGGCAATTACGTGTTGATCTTTGCTTTTGCGATGAAACGGGTATCTTTCTTGATGCTTCGAACAGTTTAACGATTCAAAGAAGTTTCTGTTCTGTTCATTGTTTCTGAAGAAGTTTCTGTTCGGGAAAAAGGATTCAAAGAAGTTTCTGTTCTTTCAACGACAAGATGAGAATCTTAGTGATGCTGACTGCTCGTGATGATTGTTTCAAATGCAAGCCTTGTTGCTAAATCGAGTTCGTCCTAATCTAAAGTTGTCGCCAGGTTCCCCTAACAAACTCGTGTTGCATTGGGAAGGATTGACCAATGCAACACGAGTTTGTTGTGGAACTTGGCGACAACTCTAATAGTACTGCTCAACTCTAATAGTACTGCTCAACTCTAATTTTGTGGCATTCTTTAGTTTTGCGTAAAATCTTTTGAAAAATTCTATAAAGAAATCGACTAAACATATGATTCTGAAAATTTGGCTATAAACCTAACGTTTTACGCTCGATCTTTTATCTTATCTCTTGATCCCAAGATGGATTTTCGTGAAGTAGTAGCACCTCTAATAGTTACTGCACCTGCATTAGTATTGCGGCTTGAGCCGTGACGAAAGAATAGTACTGCGCCGTACTAATAGAGTATCTCAAATCTCAAATGAATCAAACGGTATCTCAAATGAAATAAGTTTTAGGTTTCAAAGTAGTTGAGCTTTCAAAACTGAAAAGAACTTACACCCTGAGCATCCGGAACAACTGGAACAAGAGGAACACCCGGCGCAAGTCTGACGCTTCCCTCTGACAACAATGTCTGTTGAATTGAAAATCTAAAAAGCCAAGAAATGAACAAGAAGCTTAAAATCAGGAAATGATATCAAGAAATGACATCAAGAATTACCAAATCAACTTTTTTACTTGTAAATCTTCAATGACACTTGTTTCATTTGCCATCATTTCTTGACTCCTTGACGACTCTTCTTGCAGCAATAATTTGAAGCAAAGTCAGCAAGAAATAACAATAAATCATGATCTGGATACGTGAAAAGTTTTCCCTTGTCTTCACGCGCTTTATGTTGTCTATTCGGTAGAAATTGGATGCCAGAATCGGCGATATTCCTTATTTCTTTTTGTTTTCTTCTACCAAGTTGAGAGACGGCCTGCGGAAATCCGATTGATGATTTGTCAACAAATCGCCTCTACGTCAAGCTTGAAAACGTCTGTAAAAGATCGAGAAAATCTTTAGAGATATTTGAAAGTCAAAAGATCAAACGTGACGACGATCAAATGGCTTAAATAGCCCATTATCGTGAAATTTCAATGAAAAATGTCAACAAATCACTTGAATTAGCCACAAAACACGTAAAATAGCAACAAATCACTCGATTAGAGCAAAAAAAACGCTCAAATTAGCAACAAACGGTATAAACAGTCCATTTTCTTGGCCTTTCAATGTAAAACGTCGACAAATCACTTCAATTAGCCACAAAACACGTAAAATAGCAACAAATCACTCGATTTGAGCGAAAAAACGCTTAAATTAGCAAAAAAAGGCCTAAACACTCCATTATCTTGAAATTTCAATGGAAAGTGTCAACAAATCGCTTGAATTAGCCTCAAAACACGTAAAATAGCAACAAATCACTCGATTTGAGCGAAAAAACGCTTAAATTAGCAAAAAACGGCTTAAAGCGTCCATTATCTTGAAATTTCAATGGAAAGTGTCAAAAAATTACTTGAATTAGCCACAAAACACGTAAAATAGCAACAAATCACTCGATTAGAGCGAAAAAACGCTCAAATTAGCAAAAAACGGCTTAAAGAGTCCATTTTCTTGGCCTTTCAATGTAAAACGTCGACAAATCAAAAAAG
>CAUEEP010000284.1:0-21995 GCA_958450365.1 Mesorhabditis belari | reverse complement strand
AAAGGCTTTTAAAGGCTTCTGAAGGAAAGACTTTTAAAATATGGCCCCAATAAGAGTCATCTTGTTCTCTTAGAGTTGTTTGAGTTGTACCAGTAAGGATAATTGCTTCTTAATAAATAAGGTTGAATGCTTTAAACTTTTTATTTGATGTAGAAATCTTGTAACTAATCTTTGGACTTTTTAGTTAACAAATAATATATCAAAATTTTTCTATTCCACTTAGTTGTGTTCGGTGTTCTTAAAAACTGTGTTTCCAGTGAGGATTGATGCCTCGACGCGTGGTATCACCGAATCAATTTAAGCTGGTCACTATCAGCGAAGGAACGAGGAAAACGCTCAGTTTTTGGAGGGAATTCCTCATCGTTCTTCTCTTGTTCTTCACCATTAACTGTAAGTTTTCCTCCATTGAGACTATGAGAGACTAGGGGATTTTTGTGTCACCTCTTACTATCAGAGAACGTGCACGATACCCGAGCGACAAACAACCATAGGTAGTATACTTTGGAACTGTAGCTCTTTTTCGTTTATTAATAGCTTCTGCGCACTCCCAACTATGCGCCGTGCCCCCTAGCACGGCCGTGCCGCATTTTCTGATCAGAAAATATGTGTAGAGTTTACGCGTAGAGTCAATTCTCGATTTAACGACTCTCAGTTTAATGATTTCCTCGATTTAACGATGTGAAATGTGCATTTCATTCAAAAATTTGCATTCGATTTAACGATTTCTTCAATTTAACGATCTGAAATGTGCATTTGATTTTCGATTTTCGATTTTCAGCTAAAAATGCAGCAGATCTCTATTGCAATTTGAAGATATTTACAAAAATTGAGCAAAATATAAAAACCGATGCAAAAGTGGTTTAATGCTGTTTAGGTTTTCGATTTTTAGACACAAAATTTGTTTGCTAAAGAGGCAAACTTCTTTAACCGATAGGCTTTACTTTATTTTATGATAGCTCGGTTTTTATGAGTTCTTTTTGTAGATAAATTTATCAAAATGATTCGATTTAACGATTTCAAGCGACAATCGTGAATTGATTCGTTCAAAATCGATCCTTGCGAATCATTAAATCGAGTTTTGACTGTATTTACTTGCAAATTGTCTGGTTATCGCAAACTGTCGCCATAAAAGCCCCTCAGATTACCTTGAAAGCTTTTGGGGTTCTTCCGAAAAGCTCTTCCTTTCTTCAATAGCCATCAATTAAAATTATACAAAGTTTGCATCACAAATCAGATGCTTTTCTGTCTATTTATGGTTTCTTTATAGAATAGCCTGATAAGCAGTCTGGTAAGCAGTCTGGTAAGCAGTCTGGTAAGCCCGGTAAGCAGCCTGGTAAGCCTGGTAAGCAGTCTGGTAAGCAGCCTGGTAGGCAGTCTGATAAGCTTGGTAAGCAGTCTGATAAGCCTGACAAACAGTCTGGAAAGCAGTCTGGTAAGCAGTCTGGTAAGCAGCCTGGTAAGCAGTCTGGTAAGCCCGGTAAGCAGCCTGGTAAGCCTGGTAAGCAGTCTGGTAAGCAGTCTGGTAAGCAGTCTGGTAAGAAGTCTGGTAAGCAGTCTGGTAAGCCTGGTAAGCAATCTGCCAGATACTTGTGCCCAGTTTGTGTCCACCATTTTGGTTTCCGTTCGAAACTATTATAAACTGGTAAGCATTTTCCGAGAGGGGGCCGCGCACTAAAATCCACTAAATACCGTAATCCGCCTTTTGCACAAAAATCATTTTTGTTTTGCAACTTTAGCTATTTTTCTTACTTTTGCGCAATTTCCACTTGTAGTTTTGCTTTCTAAATTGTTTTTAAAAGCAGGATTTGACTATAGAGTTCAACTTTTTATTTATTTATCGTTTTATTTCTCAAAACTGACCTCTACTTTAAAATATTTTTCAGGAGTAAAGTTTTCGTGCAAGGTGGAAAACTATTTCTGTCGAACAGATCATAAGGGGATTTTTGAAAACATTTCATGCGAAAGCATTCAACCATTGAGTTCAGCAATTTTATTTTACCACGCTCAACGCCCCATTTCTTTAGAAAATTCTGTTATGGCCTAAGGAAAATACTGATTAATTCGAACAATTCTAATTTATTTTCAAAGTTTCATTAAAAACATTTAATTTTTGTTGTTTTCTGTTGTTGTTGTTTCTTCGATACAGTACTGGACAATGAAATATCATATTTGAAAAACGTTCTTTACTTTCGCGCGTCTGTAACTCCCTTATCTTTGAGTTTAAACTATTAGTGTTATACATTTTCTGAAAGCTCTTTTCAAGGGCTTCAAGGGCTTTCAAGGGCAATTAAGCTACACAATTAATATTTAGAAATACGGGTATTTTTTGACGCATCTCAGCGCGTACAAGATGGGATACAGACGCGCGAAAGTGAGCGATCGTTTTTCAAATATGATATTTCATTGATCAGCACTATATGTTGATTGATAAAATTGTTGATTGATCAAATTGATGCGAGACATTGAAAGTCTTTCATCTACCTGAAAAAAAATGACAAAACAAAGCGATCTATTCAATAAAAAAAAAGCAATTTAACTTTGGTTTAAAAGTCGCAGCATTGGTAGAAGTCGCAGCATCGGTAGAAGTCGCAGCATCGGTAGAAGTCGCAGCATTGGTAGAAGTCGCAGCATCGGTAGAAGTCGCAGCATCGGTAGAAGTCGCAGCATCGGTAGAAGTCGCAGCATCGGTAGAAGTCGCAGCATCGGTAGAAGTCGCAGCATCGGTAGAAGTCGCAGCATCGGTAGAAGTCGCAGCATCGGTAGAAGTCGCAGCATCGGTAGAAGTCGCAGCATCGGTAGAAGTCGCAGCATTGGTAGAAGTCGCAGCATCGGTAGAAGACAAAGTTTTCAGCAGAAACAACAAAAAATAGAATAAGAATAGTTGCAAAAACAATTTAAATGCAATGATTTTTGCGTAGAAAGGCAGGTTCAGGTACTTAGTGCATTTTAGTGCGCCGCCTCAAAATGTTTTTTTGAAAAATGCTTGCCAGTCTATCATTACAGCTAGTAGCTGTTAGCTATTAGCTGTAAAACTGAGCACTTTTCAGCCGCCCTGCTCGTCATCTATTTCTGTCTGCCAAACATCAAGGATGTGAATAAGATCATCGGCGAGTCGAGTCAATTTCCCGGTCTCGCTTGCCACGAATCGGATGACCTCATTTGTGGTCGGTTCTCTTGTCTAGCTTTTTTAATACTCAAAACACCATATATAGTCACGTATAGGGTTTTCCTTTTCAGTTGGCGATAATCTCGATTTTCATGAACCTCACCGGAGCGTGGTTATGCTGGAAAAGCCGGGGTTTATCGCGGATCGTTCGCCTTCTGCTGTTCACCGATTCGATTGTTCAGGGACTGCTCTCAATGACGTTTACCATCGCTTACTACTGTATTCTCTCACCCTAGTGAGTTCCATTACATTTACATTACAAAATCCCATACTGAAGAGAGCTCTTATAGTCGATTCTACATGGATTGGGTTTATTCTTTATTTCTTAAGCCTTTAATTCGGATTCTTCATTTAATCAATTAACAATTCGGATCCAAACTCTGCAAACTAGCCTTAAGCTGGTAAGTTTTACGACAGAATCCTTTAACAAATTAGGTCAAACATCTATAGATCATCTACATACACAAAACAAAGTTATTTCAGCTTTCCATCGCTCACCTGTAATGGTCTACTCAAGCAGATCAATAGTTTGGGAGCAGTGTACCTCTTTTCAACATTTGGCCTTCATCTCGGGTTTCTTGCAAATCGGTATTTCTAGCTTTTCCATATATTTAGGATAAAATATCTTCCCAGAACCAGGGAACTTAAAACTTGACAGGCCCTTGAAATTCAAATTCAAATTACAAGGGTTGGTACCATAGTTGGTTCACTAATACTTTAATTGTATCTAAGTCCATCAAACGTATACTGTAAATAGAGACGATAAAACTTTGGTACAACATTTTAGCCCTATCCTTGAACCGTTTCTTGGCGCTCTCCTTTAATGGTTTCTGGTATCAACGTGTCCAGAAACACGCCTGCAACTACAGATCGGTCTCCCGATTGTTATCGGCTATTGTTTGAAAGCATTTCTCACGCAATGGAGTTTGTTTTCTCATCATTGTTTCCCTAATAATCTCCTATACAGTTGACGCCCGAATGGTGATCGTAGCAGCGACGATTCCACTCGATGTCATGCTCATTCACAAGATGATGGTAGAGTTTTTTGGATGGATCCTAAATTATTGATTCAAGAGAAATATCGTGGACCTCTCACCCAAAAGGGCGAAGATAAGGTACAAGATAAGGCATCATCATCTGCACACGATAAGGGAAAAAGGTTTTGCTGAAAATCTAAAATTTGAATCATAAGAATTCTAGTGTGATATCCAGATCAAAGAAAAAAACGATAAAATTGTTCTTGTCATTTTTGGAATAATCGCAAACTTTTAGCAGTTCAACGACAGCTATAAAGACGACTGTTAACCGACTTCAACGACTGTTAACCTTAGCACAAGTTAAACCAAAAGGAAATCAAAAATTCAGGCTATCAAAACTTTTTTGCTAATATCTGTTCATTGCTGTTGTTGAACTGCAAAAAATGGACTGCCAGAAGATTATTCCGAACGGGAGGGGTTCCGTTGTAAGCAGTTTGCCAAAAGGTGGAGCAAAACTCATTCCTGATGGTTCCTTGTGGGTTAATTGCGTATGAATAAACATTAATAATGATCAAAATCATTCTTAAACTAAAAAGCAAAAGTATTTTGAGACCAGATTCAAAGAGGAACTTTCAGCGGATAAAGGTGAACGTGAACAATGCTAGCGAGCGTTTCCTTTTGGCACAGGTGAACATCGTTGGCACCAAACTTCAACTGATAATCAATATCAGATTATCGCGAACACCGTACCGCTAACCGTCATCTATTTGATCAATCCATTTATCTATTGGGCGTTCTTGAAGAGTTGGCCGTTGTGCGCTACTATATTCAATCAAGTTGGCAATTTCCTCGCCTACGCCGGCGGCCAGTGCTTTCAGGGGTTCGTTCTTTGCTTTATAGAGATCTTTTTGATTCTAAAGATGCTAGGGATGATCCCGTAGCTGGTAGCTTTGCGTAGCTGAAGTATTGAAAGCTATTTTTACGACTATAGGTCATTTATTCCGAATCTGGTAGACATGGGCACAACAAACTACAAACGTAAACTACAAACGCTTCTAACTGGCTTCAAATCTCGCGGATTTACATGATCTATAGCTCAGAAAATAGAGAATTTCAAGAGCTTTCGAATGAACTAAAGCACACCCAAAAATATTAATGCTAAAGAAAGTTACAGTGGTTTGTAGCCTGAGTCGATCGCTTCGACTACGCGCTGCAAGAGTCAGGCTACAAACCACTGTAACTTTCTTTAGGTATCAATATTTTGGATGTTCATTCGAAAGCCCTTGAAGTTCTCTATTTTGAGCTATAGATCATGTCGGTCCGGCAGATTTGACGCAGGATCAGAAGCGTTTGTAGCGTTACAGTTCGTCGTTTTTGTAGTTTATAGTGTCCATGTCTAGAATCTGCCTCTTATCAAGACCGTTGCTTTAACCTTTTATGCTTGATTGAAAAATAAATAAACTAAATAAAATAAATAAACTATCTTATGTCTTTAAAAGTTTAAACGTTACATTTTGATTTTTTTGATTTTGATTTCTTTACAGAATGGTCACGATTTATTTGGTTCTGAAATCCGAGGAAAGAGTTGTTGACTTGTCGCTTCCAAGGGGACTCCGTGTTCCTGTTCGAGAATATAATCGAGAGATTCAAATAACACTTCTTGTTTCATCACAAGATTACCAAGATTAACACACTCTTGATCTCATTGATCGATTTGTATATGTCGTAGCCGACGAAGGATTTCAGCCGCGAAGAACTCTGAGGCTTCTTCGGCTGAAAAGCAGTTGAAAATTGCATTTTTCGACCAAACTAAGCAAGCAAAAATAAACAATAATAACTTAAAAAGCGAGTTTATAAACAATAATAAAACAAAAATAAACAATAATACCACCGGTTCACGAGTTCTTCGACCTAAAAGCAAACAAAATAAAGCGTCATAAAGAGATTCGATAGGACACAAAAGTAAAAAAAACAATCTGTTGGCGAACTCCTTTCCGTTGTCGGACTAAAGAATTTTGGGGCTCCAAGCGTTCCGAATATTTCCATTAGATGATCGACAACTTCCAAATTGTGTTTTCCTTTGCAATGCCCGCAATGTGTGTTTTCCTTTGCAATGCCCGCAAAACGACGAACTTTGTGGAAATGATCCTGGTAGACCATCAAAAACTTGAATTCTTCATCGGGAAACGGATTGAAGATCGATTAAATCCACTTGGCATCTCTCGTTGAAATCCTTTGTAACAATTGGCTTCACGACTATTTCTTTCTTTGGTGTTCTTTTGAGCTCGCATTCTGGGCACAACTTGACAAAAATCTCGATTCTTCTTTTGAGATCCCATCCCGCAATTGTTGGAGAAAGTGACGATTTCCGCGTATTTCTCAGCTTGAAAGAATCGAATTGTGCTTTGGTGATCGCCCAATGCCCCGGTGATAACGGCTCCAAACGTCCCGAATATTTCCATTAGATGATCGATAACTTCAAACTGTGTTTTTCTTTGCAATGCCCGCAAAACGACGAACTTTTGTGAAATGATCCTGGTAGACCATCAAAAAACTTGAATTCTCCTTCGGAAGCGGTTTGAAGATCAATTAAATCCGTGCCTTTGACGAATGACGAAAAGGGCTCTTCAATACAGGTTGAATCAAGAGGTGCTTTACAACCATGGGATCAAAGGCGATTTGGATAAACTTCCGAAAGTCGTCAAGAGCGAGGAGCTCTTTGGCCGGTTAACGATCAACAAAAACTAGTGTAGCTTAAACAAAAATGCTCAGTAACAAAAAAAGAAAAATAGGATTGAAATAAGGGGTTATGTTCGATTATAAACAGATTAGTAGTAAACAAGTTTTATCGATGACCCAACAAAGGAATAAAATTGACTTACAAAAACAAACAATTCTATTTCAAATAAATGACGAATCAGATAGAAAATGGCGAAAAGGGGCCCTTTTATAGCCTTTGGTTATAGTGATGATAAAATGCGCACTCTTTAAAATGCGTTTTTAGCTTTTAAGCGCCTTTTAGAGGAGACTTGAGTTTGTAGTATTGACTTGAGTCAATACATAGCTCAAGATTTCATTTTGAGACTTAATCGGCTAGCTGAGAGAAGTCTGAGACTTAATCGGCTGAAATCCTTCATCGGCTACATTATAGATAAACAAAAAGTTGTATTGATTTATATATAAATACTTTATTCAAGGCATGAAGTAAAGTGAGAAAAAGAGAAAATTTTCAATCTACAGAGGTAACACCTTAAGAAACATAGCAAACAAGGATTGCAAGATTGCATAGAAAATAGAATCTAATCAATTACCCACAAGAGAACAGTGATCTAGGTTATCTACAGAATTTTTTAAAGAACTTAAGGCTTTTGCATTCTCTTAAGTTTTTCAACAACTCCACAATCTCGCCCCTCAAAGAAATCCCAAAGAATTAGACAAACGCAAAGAATTCGACACAAAGTTATTTGAGGCAACAGGAACTTTCAAGAGTTCCTGTTGCCTCAAATAGGTTGAGTGCTAGGTTGAGTAGATCCTCTGCTTGAATCTACTCAGCCTAGCACCTAGGTCAGTTTTAAAAATTACAAAAGAGGACTAGAATGTTTGCATTTAACGATTTTGAAGCCATCAAATCTGTGACCAAGTTGCAGTGCTATCAGAGGAATTTTCAAAACTTGAAAAACAAGGCTCAACTTCTTCGAATGCCGCTAGCTAAAAACAAACGATCAGCAACGAGAGAAGATCAGTTGTGGATGCGATATCACAGACCCACTCACTCACAGACATCTCTGGACCAAGAACCAAGCCATTTCGACTGATATCCACAGTAATTCAAACGCAACAATCATCACCTCAAGAATACTAGGAATACTCTGCTCAATCTCAATCTGTCTAATCCAAGGATACTCTGCTCAATCTCAATCTGCTTAATCCAAGAATACTCTGCCCAATCTCAATCTGCCTAATCCAAGGATACTCTGCTCAATCTCTATCTGCTTAATCCAAGAATACTCTGCTCAATCTCAATCTGCTTAATCCAAGAATACTCTGCCCAATCTCAATCTGCCTAATCCAAGGATACTCTGATCAATCTCTATCTGCTTAATCCAAGAATACTCTGCTCAATCTCAATCTGCTTAATCCAAGAATACTCTGCCCAATCTCAACCTCAACCTCAACCCTCCAACTCTCGCCTGCTCTTCAAACCAAGTCTAGAGTTAGATTCTTATTGACGTGCGGTTTTAAGCAACTGGCGCGAAAGCGGCGCGGCGCGCTTTCTGACGCTGGATGCGCTATCGTATCCCCCACAAAAATTCCCCTTTTGCCATTCTTTTCATTTTTCTGCATTCCATGGATGAAATCTTGTCCAGTTTTTATGCTGAGTCCCGCATAAGTTTTCTTTCCCCTTCTGTAAATTCTATCCTTAACGCGTTTTAAGTTATCTGTTTCTCCATATTCCCTTCCTGTTACATTGTTCCGCCCATTTCCTGTTTAAATAAAATGATTTTGTTTTCTAAAATGATTTTGTTTCATTTCTCTCGACTCCCTTCTACTCCATTGTCTTCGAATCTTTTTGTACGAATCTTCGAATCAACAACTTTGAGTAGATTGCAATTTTATCATTAAAATGATCTCATTTCCTTTCCCTTTCACTTTCACTTGATTTGATCGATTAGATCAAAGATAAGTAAAAAGATAAGTAGTTGAAAAGATAAGTAAAAACAAAAACCAATCGCGTCTCGAGAAAGTGCGTTTAAGTTCAAAACACTTCATCGTTTAACTTCGAAATGTTCTCAGCAGTTTTAATATTATTTATTCTTATTGTTGCTGAGAGTGGTAAGTAAAACATTTGAACAAAATCTTTCAATTTTTCAAGGTATCCAATCGATGCCAACTGTTCAAGTGCCGGACTTGGATTTTGCGAAGGCTTTTGCGGGTTTGTTGTTGTTTAAACTTTTAAATTGTTTGAATTTGGAGAAAGCAAATAATAAGCAAATCTATTTAAGCAAATCTTGTTTAAATTAGTCTGATCTATCTATCTGATCCATTCTTAACGTCTTGTTATCTATTTAAGTTCAAATTAAGATCGTTTAGAGCAAAATCAGGCTTGAATTAACCTATTTTATCTTTAGAAGTGTAGCGACAGCTGCCGAAGGGTCGAAAAAGCTGGAAGATCAGATGAGAATAACGAGAGAGTGACGTTTCTCTCGGTCGTCTGCTCACCAGCTTTCATGGCTGTCTCAAGAGAGCGTTTGTTTTTATATCAACAATAGAAGAATTTGGTTCTTATGGATACCTTCCTTGTCACTCCATTCAAATAGCCCTAAATGCTGGTTTCAAATGGCCCAAATGCTTGGTTTCAAATGGCCCAAATGCATTTGACCTTTTCAGCTCAAATGCTCTATATCTATGCTCTATGCTCAAATGCTCAAATGCTCTAAGCAAAAGTGGATACTTTTCCGTTATATATCCGCAAAAATAACCCTGATCATTTAAGAATCAAAATCGATCAATAGGTCAATGAGAATTCCTGCCGTAGCAATTTGTTGCAACACCCATTCGTAGAAATCGTCCTTTCCCACTTCTTGTCGGACCATGAATTCAGCGAGCTCGATAGGAAATGACGTGCCGCGGCACGTTTTGTTCAAAAACAATTGTTTTTCAAAAGAACAATGTAGCTATGAACAATGTAGATACAAAAATCATCAAATTTGCTCAACTCGACAAAAAGTTATAACGTTTTTAAAAGAGAAATGAGAAAATTTTAAAAATTCTCTATTGCACAATTGTTTTTCAAAAGAACAATGTAGCTATGTATCGTATTCACTCAAAACAATTAAGGAATATACAAAATAATGGGAGTGGGACAAATGCGACCTTTTTTGCGCAACCAGACATTTGCGCACCTTTTTCCCACCTTGCCCCATTAGCGCACCTTTTTCTCGCGTTTTAAAAAAGCTCTAAAAGCTAAATATTAACCAATTTCTAATCCAAAGTTGTTTTTCTAGGTAATTTTAGGGCGTAGAATCGAAATTTTGACATATCAGGCTTGTGGAAACAAACGGACGGAGTTATACAAGAGAAAAATCAACAATTTCCTGTAATTTGACCTAGTACGGTTCCAATACGGTTCTTTTTAGATCCAATACTGTTCCAATACGGTTCCAATACGGTTCCATTACGGTTCCAATACGGTTCTTTTTAGATCCAATACTGTTCCATTACGGTTCCATTACGGTTCCAATACGGTTCCAATACAGTTCCAATACGGTTCCAATACGGCTCCAATACGGTTCTTTTTAGATCCAATACGGTTCCAATACGGTTCCAATACGGTTCCAATACGGCTCCAATACGGCTCCAATACGGTTCTTTTTAGATCCAATACTGTTCCATTACGGTTCCATTACGGTTCCAATACGGTTCCAATACAGTTCCAATACGGTTCCAATACGGCTCCAATACGGTTCTTTTTAGATCCAATACGGTTCCAATACGGTTCCAATACGGTTCCAATACGGCTCCAATAAGACTCCAATACAGTTCTTTTTAGATACAATACTGTTCCAATACGGTTCCAATACAGGTTCCAATAAGGTTTCAATAAGGTTCCAATAAGGTGCTTTTTAGATCTAATACGGTTCCAATACGGTTCCAATACAGTTCTTTAGATCCAATACTGTTCCAATACGGTTCTTTTAGATCCAATATTGTTCTGTTTTGTCTTTCAAATTAGTTTCACACGCTCTGTTATGTCAAAATTTGAATTCGAGACCCTAAAATTACCTAGAAAAACAACTTTTGGAATAGAAATTGGTTAATATTTAGCTTTTAGAGCTTTTTTAAAACGCGAAAAAAGGTGCGCTAATGGGCAAGGTGCGGAAAAAAGGTGCGCAAATGTCCGGGTGCGCAAAAAAGGTCGCATTTGTCCCACTCCCCAAAATAATAGCTCAAGTGCGCGGGAGAGCCGAACCAACAACTCCATACTTTTGCGCTTGGGATTCATGTCGCGCACTATAGGCTCACTCGGCTACGGTTTTTAGTGTATTTTGCAAAATTTCTGTTAACACATTGACGACATTGTCACCTGATGCTGTCTGACACATATTCGGTCGCCTGGGACATTGTCACCTGATGTCAGGTGACAGTACCAAAATTGATTTTTTTGCATATTTTTGTTTGCTGATGATGGATATTAAATAAGCAAGTAGGGTAGTATCTATATTCGACTTGGTCCCGGAAAATGTCGATTTAACCGTTGATTATTAAAATTTTAATTTTTATAACATAATAGATATAAGAACAATAAGAACTACAACTAACAAGGGAGTGGTCAGCGGGGTCTGTGGCCTTTTGCTACGAGCTATAGCTTATTTGAAGCGTCTCTTCGAGAGGATTCCAGAACCCGAATTCCGTTTTTGCCACTGACTTCTAGTACGCGAGTTATAGGCCCTGCAAAGGTGGTGCAAAAATAATGGTCAAAATCTTTTCCTCAGAGACCCCTAGGAATCAGATTCAAGCATGTCAGACGCCTCTAACTTGCCAAACTGTTACTACTTCGAGAGAAAAATGTAGAATTTCGCACGCGTCATATAAAGTGAGCCTGGGACTTGGAACGGAGGCACTTCGACAAATTAGAGGAGTCTGACGCGTGCAGAAACTGATTTATGGGGGTTTTTGGGGGCGAGAAAACGACTTTGACTATTATTTTGGCTTCAACTTTTGTACCAGCTTTAATACCAGGGTAGCTACAACAGTTTGTTTGAACTTTGAGGGAATATAACTCGCGTACGGACCATACTTGGGCAAGAATGGGTTTCTTGAAAAACCGAAACCAATCGGAAAAGCAGCCCAACCGGACGTGGAACCGGAACGGCTCAAAAATCCGAACCGATTCGGAACCGAAATGCTAAAAAAGCCGGGTTCCGGAACCGGAACCAGAATTCGGCCCAAGTCTAATACGGACCCCTCTGACCATTTCCTTGCAAGAATAACAACTAATAACAACAACTAAAAACAACAACTAAAAATAACTACTAAGAAAAGGACTATCGCTCAGGTCAACAAATCCTTTCATCTTATTGTAGTCTTCAACTACTAGGACATCCGTGGTGATTTATAGTCACCAGCCTTTTCGATCTGGAATTATTTAGAGAGCAAACGGCGATAAGTCACTGAGTTATCTCTACTTAGAAACATCACCAATAAATAAAAATTTCTAGATTATTGTTATTTCATAATTATCAAATAATCATTTTAAACTTTCACAAAAATTTCATGTTTGAAAAAAGAACTCTGTGGGACATTGTCACCTGATGTCAGGTGATATTTTTAATCGAAAAAACACCCTTGTCCCATGCGATTGTTTGTACAAAAACGCCATTGTCGTCAACGTGTTAACATGTCAATCCGGTTTAAGCCAATCCGTTTGATGATAAGATGAGACTTGCCCTCTTCGATACGGGGCTGTCGTAAATCAAAATACATCAAAATTTGTTTGAAAAAGGTTACACGTCGTTTTCAAATCTTCTCGTTTCTAATAACTTTCTAAACAGGAAGAGTCTGAACAGGAAGAGTCGGAACAGGAAGAGTCGGAAGAGGAAGAGTCGGAAGAGGAAGAGTCGGAACAGGAAGAGGCTGAACAGGAAGAGTCGGAACAGGAAGAGTCGGAAGAGGAAGAGGAAGAGTCGGAACAGGAAGAGTCTGAACAGGAAGAGTCTGAACAGGAAGAGCTGGAACAGGAAGAGTCAAGGATCTACTTGTTCATAAGAGAAGGACCTTTCGATCGCATGTTCTATGTTAACATTATGGTGTTGCCAATGTGTATAATGCGGGGTCAATCAAAAATGACTTCCTCTTTGATTTTCACAATGGGATAAAAGTGTAACTAGAGTAAATTGGTCTGGGGAACACGGGGAAACGATCAGAATTTGATCCGACCACGTCTTGGGGTCTTTAGAGCTTTAGTTTTAAAAGTTTTTTTGCATAACATGCTATAGTTTTAGACGTACATAATGCAGCTGTGTGCTTCAACAATACCATGTCATTTGCATTTGTTGTAATGTGGCTTTTAGAGTTTATTATTAATCGAAATGAAACTGGCAAATAATCGATGAATACGGAATAAATTGTTACATTGTTTAGGAGGAGTTTTAAGCAAATAAAATGAACAAACAGAAACACAGATAACAAAGAAATTCGTTAATAAAGAAGTGAAAGAATTGAAAGGAAAAATTCGATTTCCGAAGAGGATTGAACCGAATTTCAAGCTTGGGATTAGGTTGAATTAGAGCAAAAAATTTAGGGGATTGAGTTGAACTAGAGCTCAACTAGAGCTGGGAAAATCTGGAATCTAAAAAGAGGAAAGAGGGAAAAGAGAAATAGTAAAAAGAAGAATGAAAAAATTGACGATAATTTACAGTAAAAAAAGACGGAAAAAGACGTAAAAAGAGTAAAAGAGAAAAGTATAGCAAAAAAGATGAAGACTTATCGTTAGACAAATCAAAGAACAAAACTGGCTTTGGGTTTTCTTTTCCTTAACTCGATTTCCTTTTCCTTATTTCTTGAAGGAATTCACGAGACTCTTCACAGCCGGGTGATTCGTTTTATCGGCTTAATTTCTCAAAAAAATAACGATAATTTCTGACTTCATCTTGCTTTTCAAGTAGAACGATTAGTTGAGCAGCTGTGTAGATTGATTCAACCGTGTTAAATTCGACTAAAACCTCCAAAATTTCTCTGATCGCTTCCGCAGTTTTTCTCTCCTCAAATTGACCTCTTTTCAGGAACTCTTTCAATCCATCAATAATATAATAGCTAAACCATGGAGTGTACAGCTGAAAGAGTTCTGGTAACAGTTTTTCAGCTAAAATTCTGCCAAAAACTTTAGGATTCTCTGCTTGGACCCATTCCTGGGCAAAGACCAGCAAAATATAGGATTTTGGGTCATCGAAATTTGACAGAACTGATTGGTAGACTTCTTTGGTTCTTTCGATGATGAGTGATCGAAATTCGGGCTTGAATTTGGTGGTGACAATTTTTGTAATCACTGCTCGAATAGCTTTTCTATTAGCTGTGTTGGACTGGACAGCTTCTAGAATATCTCCCGCGAACACATCCAATCTTTGTGACAGTTGTGGATCGTTTAGGTACTGGTACAAAAGCAGTTCTCTCGTAGCATCGGCACAAACATCATGGTTATCAAGAGAAATCTCTTTAACAATTGTTTTAAGAAATCAGCTGGTAGAATGGTGCAAAGAGCTTGATCGATACTTCTCAAGAATGAGCTGTAGTACATGTTGACTGCCAACTTGTTACTGGTCGCCAATCGATCGATCATTTCCAGTTCCAGCTTCATGAATTCGGTCACATATTCATTGGGAATATCACTAGAGTGAAGTTCCATTCAGACAATTGTTGAAAATTTGCAATTGTCGAGAGAATTGTTTTCATTAGGGACCAAGTAGCTGGGCCTGGTGATTTAGCAAATAAAGATCGGCATTCGGTCAGCAATGTCTGTCTAACAGAATAGTGCTTTTGTTGTTGCCAAGTGTTGAACAAGAAATCACTAAGCTGATCGATACTGGCTAATAGACTCATAAGCCTGACTCCATGTTTGGCCACTGAAACTCGTTGGGTGGCCAATTGAGCAGCAAACGGTAGAGCTCTAGTCATTGTGGATCTTCTACAACTGGAATTCAGAGCTGTTAAAGCACTTGATAGATAATCTCCCGCGCACAGCCTTTGGATCAGTTCAAGTGGCACTGGTGGACTGGCTAACTTCATTCCGGCTGTCACATGGTGGATAAACGAGAATTTCTCACTGGCTTTTTCATCAGCGATGTTGATTTGTTTCTCGGTTGGTAGCAATGGTTCAATGAACTCAGCAAAGTTCGTACCATCGACTAGAAGAGCCAGCGGAACCAATAAATTGTTCTTTTGTTCCTCTTTGATTCCTCGAACACACTTCTCAATGAATCTTCCAGGCAATTCATTGTGCCATCGGAGTAAATTGAGAAATCGGTGTACAACGGAACTAGAATGTTTTCTCGAACAGATATCAAAATACTTCTCCCAATTGATTAATACATTTGAGTAATTCTTCTTCAAATCGTTCACAATTTCGCTGTCATTAATCAAGAGATCTTTCTCATTTGGCAAGTGTTTATAATACAAATCTTGTATCTGTATATATATATAAGATTTATAATCTTTTAAAAAGAGCACTCTTCACCGAATTCAACTTCCAATTGTTCGGATTCTTCTTGATCATTCTCTCGATATTCTCAACAATCCATGAATCCATTGGAATCAATTGTTGCCGTTTATCTTCGGCCAACTTTTCCTGTCTCTCATTGAACTCATGGATCATTCCGAGCAAATTCGAGACAGTTCGATCAATCCATTCAGTGCATTTATCGGTTTTTAATTGTCTTCTCGGCTATGCTCAGGAAAGTGATCGGGCAGGATCGCTCAAACTGTGACGATTTCTTGAAAAAGTTCCATTTTTGCCAAGAATAACCTCTAGTGGCCACGTAGAAGATCCACTCAAGAAGCAGCTCCGGGTTTTGGCCATTTTCAGTTTAAACTCTAGAGCCGATTCGAGAAAATCTATAGACACGTGTTGAAAATCGGACACCTCAATTTTAATCCACATTCTCTGAAGGTATTTGAAAAGTTCATCCCAATGAGCTTCACTCAGTTTGCGAGTGTCCAATGTTGACTGAAGATAATGAATGAACAGATGATGGAATTCGGGAATCTCATTGGCGTGTCTTTCTCGGATATATTTGAGCAATTCCAACAACGAGTCATCGTCCTCATTCACCTCACAACAGTGGATCATTTCGAAGACGAGTCGCGCCCGAGCATACATGTCAGAAGTGTTGGCCAATTGAGCTTTTAGATCAGGTAAAACTTCACTGGTTGGCAAGTAGACTTTCCATTGATCTTCAGGAAAGATTGAACTCGTTGGCAAATAGGTTCTCCATCGATCTGAACCAAAATTTTCAGTGGATTTGGCCTCCTCGTTTTGTTTCTGAATCTTTAGTCGAGCCTGTTTTGATCCTTTCATCAGCTGGCAAAATTCTCATCAAATCTTTCGTAATCTTCTCTTTATCATCCAGTAAACTCTTCCCGTATTTGGCCTTATAAGAATCCAGTAGCAATTTCGCTCTCTTCTCTTTCGGATAATGTTTCAACTTTTGGAGCATATAGGAAAGATTGAAAGCATAAATATCAGGAAAAATTTTGGAAACATTTTCTCCAAATCTTTCTCCTCAATTTCTTCCAATTCAAGAGTTTAAAGAAAATTTTTGGCTTGTTTAAGTAAAAGCTTCTCTAGCGTGTTTCCTGAAAAATCTTGTTTGATCTTTTGATAGGCTAAGTGCTGGAGCTTTTCCCCCATGCAATTCATAGATCTCGATGAACGATTGGAGATCCACAATAATCAATTGGGCCAGAGTAGTTGTGTGTGAAGAAATGAAAACTTGATTATTGAATCGTTTCATTGGGTCAACTAGCGTTGGATCACTTAATTTCAGATACCAGACGACTAATGACAAATTCTTCCGCAGCGCCACTTTCAGCTGGTTTTCGGTGAGCCGGACTTGATGCTCGAAAACGATTTTCTGATAAATTCTTCCGGACAGCTCATCAACAATGGCATGGCCTGTGTGACTCCATTAACTTTGAATATGGCCTTGAAAAATTGCTCGGCTCCCTCAAAATTCTTCTTTTGTGAATGGCCACGGGCTAGCTTCTTGATAATTTTGCATCGAGTCCAATAGGAGACATGGGGAAACAACTGGTTGAGAAAGAAATCGACATTGAGGTCAGGATTTGAGCCATCGAAGAAATGATTGGCCTTGAGAACTGGGGTGACAACTTCTCCGATTTCCGACCTCAGTCCATCAGTAATAGCCTCATTGTTAGCTTGGCTAGGGTGACCGAATCGGTGTAGAATCTTGGCCGCCTCAACCCGAATGATTAGAGACAACGGCTTAGGAATTTCTCGAATCCGACAATCTCTTCCAGACTCCTTCCGGCTTTGATTTGTTCTTTGATCTCTGTAGCAATCCATTTCTTCTTCTCGCGATCGCTGACACCGGGGATTTGTTGAATCGAGAAGGAGATTGAATTAGCGAGATTCATCTTCAACCTATAAACGTCATGTTTTTGAGAAGTTCTGTGAAGTGGCTCGGATATTTAAGCTGATAACAACGAAAGACTGGAATCCTTGTACAATTAAGTTTTCGACTTTTTTACAGTTGAAGAAAACTTGTTTACCGTTCATGTTCGTTCAAAAAGTAAAAAACACGAGAGTTCTTCAAACTTTCAGCTATTTTTTCGGCAAAAACGTTAGCATAATTGACTAAACATCACGTTTACAGGTAGAAGATAAAGATCGATAACCTTTACTATGTACTAAAATTTTGAGCCGCTAAAGAAAGTGATTAGTTTGCTAATGTTGTAAAGGTATTTTCGAAAGTTTCATTTCGAGTTAGGCAGGAAAATTCTAGATCTAACCAAGTAAAAAAAAATTGAAAATATAATATTTCAAGGTTTTGAAACTGCTCATGGTTACTAGAATTATGAGAAAGATTAGAAAAAGGAAAGAAAGGGAAGGAAAGAAAGAAAGAAAAGAAAGAAAGAAAAGAAAAGAAAGAAAAGAAAGAAAGAAAGAAAAGAAAGAAAGAAGAAACACTTAATATATAAAAGTTTCGGAAAATATATTGGGCTGGTCGATAAGCCGCTAAAGAGTTTTATCAACTTTAAAAGTGTAGTTTCTTATCTTAGAGCTTGTATTCTTTAGAACCAAGACATGAGCTTATTCCAAGTCCAAGACGAGAGCTTATTCCAAGTCCAAGAGCGGAGCTTATTCCAAGTCCAAGACGAGGTTTATTCCAAGTCCGGGGCACCGGAGCTTATTCCAAAAGCCCAAGACTGAGCTTATTCCCAAAACCCTACTGGGCATTTGGTTCGTAAAAGAATGATAAAGGGAAAGATGATGGGGATGGGAACCGACCGAAATTTGATAAGGATGACTAGCCGTGTACTTAGACTTTCTCCACTTTCCACAATTTTCGTAAGAGGATTTGAAATTCTGGATGTGACTTAGGGTGGAAAAGCAATTTTTTAGCAAAAAAAAATAAGATCAAAGCAAATAGGGAAGTTTAAAGTATAAGGGTTTTTAAATCAAAAACTATAAGTCTAGTCTCCATACTTAGGAATAAGAGAAGTAGGGAAACAAACGAGTTTATGCTTTTAGTGAAACGCCGTTGAACATATTTTCAACCAGGGTGATAAGTTTGTAATGGAATTTTTAATGAAATTATCATCTTCAATAAATTCATCTTCGCTTGAACCCATCTCGACTGAAAAGTCCAAAAAGCAATGATTCTAATTTTCTGCGAGGGAGTGGCTTAGAAATTCTAAATGTAGTTTATGTGAAGATCAATTTAGAGAGGGAACTAACAGTATACCAAGATCTTTTACAGGATCAAATGAGCTTCTTTATCGAAAGTATGTGGCTCAAAATAATCATAATCAAATTCCCAGATGGGTTTGTGCAAATTTACTTGATATGTATTGGGTTGATGAATTGAAAACTGCGGTTTTGGCTTTGAATCGAAAAACTTTCAAAGCCAATTTTTGACTGCTTCTTTCGAATCGAAGTGTTCTCCCGCAAGCTAATTACTCATGATCCGGAATAAATAGTAAACAAAAGGGGCGAGGTCCGGGCTGTATGGGGATGTGCCAAAAGTTCCCAAACAAGGCTATTTATTTTTAGAGCTAGTCAGTTTTGCAACATGAGGGCGCGCGTTGTCGTGGATGAGAACGATCTTTGACTTGGAGGGCCTATTCTTCTTCAGGGGTTCGTGAGACTCAAAAGTGTGAAGTGTGAGACTCAAAAATGGAGGACTGAAGATGTCCCAGTTTGAGCACTTTCTTCAAAAGAAACCCATTTTGGTGTCAATAGAAAAGTTGTAGAGAATCAAAAATTAGGCTTATAGCCAAATTTACAAAAAGATACACTTAGTAGTTTCGCTTAAAATGCAAGTTTTGTTGCAAGTTTTGTGAAAATTCGTAAATTTGGCATTTCTTGAAAACCAGTTTTTGAATCGTTCTGAAAATTTGGATATAAGCTTGATTTTTGATTCTCTACAACTTTTCCATTGACACCAAAATGGGTTTCTTTTGAAGAAAGTGCTTCAAACTGCCACATATGACAATAGCCCGCAGTTTTCAATTGGAATCATATTGGAACCATATGGGAACCGCTTTAAAAGCGTTGTTTGTAATTACGCGTTATTACGCGTTAGGTGGGGGTGGGGTACTATTAGAGGGGTGGGGTTCAATTACAGTATTTACGGTAAGTGTATCTTTTGGAAATTTGGATATAAGCCTAATTTTTGATTCTCTACAACTTTTCTATTGACACCAAAATGGGTTTCTTTTGAAGAAAGTGCTCAACCAGGGACATCACTAGATCTCCAGTCCTCCATTTTTGAGTCTCACACTTGTCTGACACACAAACCAAAATCCTACTACGAAAGAGGAATCCTTTAATTGCCTGTAAAATGGGCAGAAGTCGTCAATAATAAAGGAAATTATTTGGAATGAATTGATGGTTTTATGTTGAATAAATTTTAGTTCAAAGTCCGCCAGTTTTCAATTCACCAACCCAATAGTTTTTATGTTGAAAAAAATTGATTTGAAGTTACTGTTGAAAATCACTTTTTTAAATTTTTATAAAAAACAATACGGGAAAGGAAATCTCATCTTTTGGCAAAAAAACCCTTCTACTTTTATTAAAAGTTACTATAAAATTTTCACTAAGATTGATGGTGAGGTTTTGAGAAATTACAATTTAAAACTTAATCAAAAATTCTACGGACTAGTCGGCTAGCTTAATATCGAATCAAATTCGTTGGGTTTTTGTATTCTTTTATTTTTATATTTTTAATATTTTTTTTATATCCTTCAAACTAAGAACGAAGAGCTAAAATTAAAAAAAAAAAAGTTTACTCACCTTTTCGTTTCGACGAGTGACAACTTTTCGAAAATTCACAGCCACAGGCGAATTCGATATCAGCGATTCAAAAACAGCAGATACGGAATAGATACGGAATAGAATCACCGAAAATTGAGGAGATTTGTAAATGTAACTGAATATTGAAAAGCTAGAAGGAAAAGTGTTCAAGAATGGGCTGTAGAAGTTAGAACTTGTCCCTTTAAGTAGTTCTTTCGTTGTGGTGCCCGTTTTTTTTTTTGTTTTCTTTTGGCGGGTTTTTTTTTGTTTTCTCTCTGAACCGCAATTTTTCAATAGTCTTTTCATGGCCTTGTTTTTTTCTTTCTTTCTTTTCTCCTCTTTTAGTGTCAGTTCTTTTTTGTTCCTTTTCCATTTTCTTTTTTCTTTTAGAGCAGATTTGACATGGCAATAAGATACTTTGAAAATATTCGATAAGATATTCGTTTAAAGATACTTTTGAATTTTCCTACAGACCAGACGGGAGCTTATTCCAAGTCCAAGGCCGGAGCTTATTCATTTTCTTAATCTTCATTCTATTACCACTTTCCACCTATTGTGCAACATTTATCCTAGTATTTACGAAAATTTGAGAATATCAAGCTTATTAACAAAACTGAAGAAACGATACGGAAAATAATAATTCAAGATATTTGTGTAGGTAGCAGCTATTGAAATAAGACTATTAACTTGTCGTTTTCTTAATATTCTTTTTTGGTGTTTATTTCTACTTGACGACTCCCGAGAAAGAAAAAAAATCGTGAAAGAAAGAGAAAAAGAAATTTCTCGAGCCGTTGTCTCCAATCTCTTCAAATGCGATCCTTCGACCATTTCTCGCATTGTTTCAAAAGCAAAAACAACTGGGCGTATACACCGAAGAGAGAATAAAGGACGGTCAAGAAGAAAAACAACAAAAGAGGAATAAGAGAGATGGCTTCCAAGAAGGATCCGAACATGACATCAACTGCGGGAGCTTGGCTGATCAAGGATGCTGCAAACAAGGATCGAAAGAGGATCCAATACTCGTGATGGCTTCCAAGAAGGATCCGAACATGACATCAACTGAGGGAGCTCGGCTGATCAAGGATGTTGCAAACAAGGATATCTCTCGATGGACCGTTTCTCGACGATTGACTCAAGCAGGACTGTATAGCCGGTAGGCTGTACGAAAGCCTTTGATGACCGCCGGCCACAGGGAACAACGGCTTCTATTCGCCAGGACGTATCAAAGTTGGACAAAGCACCAAATCGAAGTCTCTAAAGATGTCTGGTAAAAAGCAAAAAAAAATCGATAAATCGATTTATCGATTTGTCACTTACTAAAGCACACTATTACTCAAGAAAAACACGCTATTTCGGTCGCAGTCGCATACCCTATTTTCTCTAATAGTAGTGCACCCCGGCGAGCCGAGTTGGTGACTATTTTACGGTTTCGAAGCTTTTGCAGAAGCTCAAAACTCTAATCCCCCACTAGATCTCATTGTCAGCTACATTTTCCGACCCTACATCGATAGGTTTTGATAAGCGGTTCTCGAGATTTCGAGCAATTTAGGCGACGCTCAGGGTGCACTACTATTAGAGAAAATACGGTAATCCTCTGTTCATTTTGACAACTCGCCTTCTCACCACTTAAAATTTCTCAAAACAAGCGCTTTTTAAAAAAACTTGAGAAGGAATTTGTAGAAAAAAATAGGGCTTTTCAATCAAACAAAAACTTTTGTGTTTTGGTCGATTCACCGTTTCTAAAACGATCAATGAAGATAGCACACCAACATACTTAACCTAATATACTTAACTTAATAAATGAACTCAATTGTCAGTTGTG
>CAUEEP010000283.1:0-33306 GCA_958450365.1 Mesorhabditis belari | reverse complement strand
TTCAGTTATGCTACGAACTTGATGAAAAAGTACGACGGTGAGACCCCAGCCCATTACGCCGCCAGAGCCAATCAAGCGGCCATAATCTCAAAACTAATTGGGCTTGTAAGTCAGTCTTGTCGCTCCAGAAAACTTTATGACTAATTTGAGAACGCTAAGAATTTGTTCTGTAAAAACAACCAGGGAATGACTCCGCTTCACTTGACCGCACAAGTGAACGCTTGGAAAAGATGCTGTGGTAAGGGGTGAGCCAAAAAAACGAGAATGAAAAATTCATTGCAGGTGTTTCTCGATTACGGAATCGACTGCGGAATCTCTGCCAAAGCGTTGTGTTTTGAAGAGAATGATCAACGAGAGAATTTGTTGGCAATCGCCTTCGCCTACAATCATCCGGACGTATATTACAGTAGATCATTGCACTTTTCTGCTTTCTCTACACTCTCAGTTTAGAAATTGATTTGGAAAATGGGAAGAGTTGTCCACGGCAATGCGTAAATAGCAATCATTATCGGTAAACATAGAATCTTTTAGTTTCGATGCAAGCCATACAAGTGCAATCCAGAAAGCTATTCAGTGTGGCTCAATAGAAGGAGTTACAAGTAAGTGGTTTCTATGTTTTTCAGCTAGAATCATATATAACACGAATTTCAGGAGTTGCTTCAAGGAAAACTCTGATAAAGCACTGACAAAATTGGTATCAAACAAAATAAAGTAAAACTATTTAGTAGTTTAGAACGAGAACGGAGAGTCAGTGTTGCATTTCGCTGCAAGAAGTGGATTTCTTAACGTGGTATGTGTGTGAGAGCACAACTTGAGCAAGAACATTTTCAGGTTGAGGAGCTGTTGAAAAAGAAAGTAGTTCGTCAAATCCTCAATGCGGCGGCTGCTGCTGGAAATCGAACGCCACTTCATGTTGCTGCTAGAAATGGTTTTTTTTGTAAACTCTTTCTTAACAGAATAAAAACTCTTTCTTAGATCATGCCAAAATCTGTGAAGCCCTTCTCCGGAAAGGAGCCAACCCGTATGCTCGAGCCAAGGGATGACTCCTTTTGATTTAGCAATAACGGTTGGTAAGCGACAGGAACTTCTGACCAGGAATCACTTCAGATGGGCAGCTTGAACAGTGCTGAAGTTCTTCGAAAGTACTGCAGTGTCAACGGAGAGCGTGAATGCAAGTTCGTGCAGAGAGTCGCCTAAACAATTCTTGTTGACGAAATTTCAGAATGTCTCCACTGCACTATGCAGCAGCCAGTGGCAAAATAGAAAGTGTGCATTATCTCCTCGATTCTGCAAATGGAAAAATTGATCTTGGCAATTATGGATTCTGAATCTGAACACAAATTGTGAGAATTTAGCCAAGGTCACAAACGACAAAACGAGAGAACGGCTCTTGACATTGCAATTGAAAAAACAATGAGTGAGGCCTACTATTCAGATTCTGAATATTTTAATGATTATTGAATAACAAAAAAGTTTAAGAGATGTAGCCAAAGAGCTATTATCACACAAAGATTGGCGTCTTCTAATGGACAAAATAAGATTCGTCGTCTCTGATGAAACAAATAAAAGGTTGAAATTGGTTCCCCCAAAGGTTGTTTTTCGATGTAAAAATCAATCTATGGCATTATTTTTAAATTTAGACGAAACCGGAGGAGATCTCTGAAGAAGAGGACTTGTGAGCACCAATGCGTCTGCTCATCGAAAAATTTCCCAAGTTGGCGGCGGATGTCATGAACAAGTGCATCGATCCATTAAGTTGCAACTTCCCAGAAGAAAGAATGTCAAAAGTTCAAATTTAGAGACAAGGTTAATAAGGAAATCTCCTATGATTTTACCCTGATAGACGATTCATACGTTGTCGAGGAAAAGATTGGTGAGATGAGAAAAACAATAGGGTTTTTATCTAAATACAGATGGACAAAGATTTTCAAAGCCGGCTACAGCCACGATGGCTCTGTCATGGAGAAAGCGGCTTGCTCAGCCAAGAAGAGGACGCGACTAATGGAAGAACACCCACTAAGACTGATGGTTCTTTCTTTTTTGGCTACATTACGCTTTTCATCATCATTAGGCCCCAGCACGGAGAAAAGAACAAGGAAGTTGCTGGAGCATGAGTTGGTCGGCACTTTTCTTAAGTATCGTTGGAGATATGGTGCGCGTTGGAAATACTTACTTTTTTGTAAGTTTCTTGTGAGAAAATAGTTAATTACAAGTGTTTCACAGCCTTCTTTCAATTTTGCCTTTTCACTATATCTATATAATCATGTGTTGTTTTGGAACTTCAGTGAATCAATATGAAAAATCAGTCAGTAGTTCCACTGGCTTGGTACTTGAGTGTTTAAGTGTAGAGCAGTAAAAGTAAAACAAAAAATCTAATTTAAAAGGTCCACTGCTAGAAAAAGAGGTGCAGAAAGAATTCAAAATTGACATAAAAGCTCAATGTTTAACAGTTGTACAACAAAAAAACGTTCAGACCAAAAGAAGGCAGGAAACGAGAGCAGGAAACACCACTCCTCAAGTAAAAAAAATTAATTCCTAGTTGTTTTTCAAAACAAAAAAAAACTCTTTTTGCAGGAGCAGATATCAAAATCAAAATCAAATTTTATTCCGAGATCGTTCAGGCACATTCAAGGTGGAGAAACATTTGAATAAAATCAAGGATTACACCCAGAGTTTTTGTCCAGAAATTTCGGTTTTCGTTCCGTGGCTTCTAGATGTTTCTTGTTATCTGCCCATTAATAAAAGAGGTCAATGAAACGGAACAAATTATTGAGTTGGGAGAATGAGTCGGCGCCGAAAATCAAAAAAATGTCTAAAACTTCTATTCCGACTTCGTCAAATAATATGCGTTTGATATGAGTAGAATGTGGAACTAATTCTCTACAAAATGACATTTAAAAGAAAAATTCAAACAACGCCTCCGCTCAAGAAAAAGCCATTTTTCACCAAAAACTACAAACTGTCATCTAGAAAAAAACCATTGGTGGGATCTTTCTGCCAAATTTGGCAACATAAGTAATTGAATGTACTCTATCTTTTTATATAGACACCAAAGAAGGTTTATGTGAAAGAAACTGTTCAAATGATGAGTCGGACTCTTTGCCATTTTAACCAGCTGCGTTTGGAAGTTCATAAACTCCACGAAAGAAAAGCTTTGTGGAATCTCTCAAAGTGATTTTGTAGAGAAATAGTGGATCACTATTTGATGAAATCAAACGTATGTTTAAAGAAGGCTTTATGTGTGCAAAAAGGTCCCTTTAAAGTTTGGCGCCGACTCATTCTCCCCAACCCAATACTTTTTTTATAAATTTCAGATCAGCCAATGGTGTCAAACTTGCACTCCTTTATTGGAAGAAATACGTGCTTTTCTTCATTCTTAATCAGTAACGAATTAAAGCACATTTTAGGAGTAAATGTGATCGAGCTGTAATTGAGCTCTCGCTTTTCTTCTATCTTGTCATCGCTTTGCAGGATTGATGAGATAGGAAAAATGAGACCAGAAGAATTGACTTCAGAGAAATCTTTCAAGTTCATATCAAGGGAAGGATCAATTTTTTGGTTTGTTCTGTCGAATCGAAACTTCTCTGTCATTTCTTGGGTTGACACTCAATCTGGTTATGGTTATTTAAAACCGTTCTAGCTAAAGTATTAGGTTGATGGGAATGAAATCAGCGTTTTCATTTGTTCTTGGATAGGTCAAATCTAAAGGTTCGTGTAAATAAAGTAAAAATCTATAAATGTAATGGGAGTTTTTAATTTTTTTCCTTTTCTTTTTCGAATTCACTTATTTTCACTTGGTCACTTTAATGAAATCCATTCGGCTGAATATCTTTTAATTCTGAAGTTAGTACAGTATAAAGGTAAGGATCATTCAGCCAACAATCTTCCAAAATTTGAAAAATCTTTTTCTGTTATTGTTATTTGTAAAAGGTATTATTTCGAGAACTACTATATCTCTTTTTATCTGATCTTTTCAGTTGGAAGAAAGTTCTCAGAAAAGTTTGACTGGAATTTCTTTGAAATGAATCCACCAATTCAAGAACATTTTATTCTATTATTTACAAGTTAACTCCGAGAAATTACTTTCGAAACAATACATCGATTGGTATACAAATAGTCGTGATTGTAGAAAATAACTTTTAAGGTCGGAATATCACTTTAAAATGCTATTTTTGAAAAAATAAAATATTAGGGTCGACCATATGGAATTCTAAATTTTTGTTTCATGGTGTCACCCCTTACCTATTTTTGGATCAGTCAATTTTGAAGGGTTGAAAAATGACTGAAAAAATAGAGTAACATTCCTAATACAGCATTTACGGTAGGTTTCAAAAAACCAAACCAAGCAGAACATATAAAAACAAAATCCTCATGTTTTCAGCTGAGTGCTGCTGAGCACGTGAGGCCATTTGGCAATCACATTTTGATGTTCAAAAAAGTGACTCGGTCTGGCCTTTGGCTCACCACTTGATTGCTTGTGCTGCTCATTGCCTTTGCATTCAGTTTCTTCTTTCTCTTACAAAATGAGGTGCATAGCTTTGGCATGTCTGCATTAACCATACCGTTACTTGAGGATGTTGCTAGGGAATCTATTTATCTCTCTCATCTCAAGGTCTCTGTGATGTCAACTTGGGAGAATTCGATTTCAACAGTTTATTCGGTAAGTGTAAGTTTTGATAGATCAAAAATTTGGAATAAGTTATTCTTGCAAATTGTTTTAGAAACAACCTTTTTAGGGCATTACCGACAGACACAACACCTGTCAGAGACGCCTCAAGTATTTTGTTGGTCCTCATAGCTAGCTTTATCGTCTTTGTGCTTTTCATGGTGACAATCCACGATTTTGTTCATGATCTATACACAGGCGTGGCCGTTGACGACGTTGCCGAAATCAAGGAAGAGGCCACAGTTAACAGGTTGTCAATGCAGGTTTGCTTCTTGATGCTAAAAGCAATGATATTGTTATTTCTAGTTGAGTTCGATACTCATCCAAGGCATCATATGCGAAAGTTGATGCGAAACGCCAAATACAAGATCATTGGTGACTTTGCAAAGACAAAAGTTCAACGAAAGGTGAAGACAAAAACGATCAACCAAAACGAATAAATCTATACGTGAGTTTCGGCTTTATAATATTGAATAAATTGTCTAATTTCAGTCAAATCCAAGTGACGAATGGGAGGAATTGTTGAGGAAACAGGACGGATCGACGAATCGTTCTATGGTAACCCAGGTATTAGATTCAAAACTTTTGTTAACATTATAAGATCTCCTGCTTTCTTCAAAATAAATCCACCAATTCAAGGACATTTTGTTCTATTATTTACAAGTTGACTTCAAGAAATTACTTTCGAAGGAAACGCGTCGATTAGTATACAAATAGTTGTGATTCTAGAAAATAACTTTTTAGGGCCGGAATACCTCTTTAAAATGCTATTTTTGAAAAAATAAAATATTAGGGTGGTCAAAATCGGTCGATCCAAAAAATAGGTAAGGGGGGGACCACCTGAAACAAAAATTTGAATTCTTTAAAATCTATTTTAGCTAATATTTTTACTAAGATCTTTCTAGTTACAAGCATTGAACCATAATCCTTTTTCGTGCGTTCTGAAAGTGACACATGCATTTGACTCAATTTTGTTTCAAGGCCTGTAAATTCCAGGAAACAAGAATGACCGAAATGGCTGCTCATTTGTTAGAGATCACAAGAATGCTTAAAGCAAGCCAAGCAGGTCAGAAAGCAATTAATCTCTTAGCAAACCTCTTTTTTAGAACGATCATCTTAATAAAGCCGGTCGATGCCTTGGAATTCGTTTTTGTATTCCATTTCTACATAATAAACCTAGTTTTTAACCATGTTTTCATTCGGTTTTTTCTATTTCAAGAGTTTCTTGTACTCGATTCTTTCTGTTTCTAAAACTTAATAATGGCAGACCCGAAGGGGTTGCAAGTTTTAGATTTACGGGTAAATAAGCGCACAGATGGGGCGTTTTGATGTGGGAAGTTTTCGAGGAGGCTCCTTTTAAAGATCAGAACAATCAGAAGATCCGAGTTCCACCCGGCTACAAAGTTGAAGTGAGTGAAGTCAGTGAGTCACGTTGTTGACCTGGTTCTCTAGAGAAGTCCTTAGTCTTAACTGACCAGTCTTGGCTTTGGAAAGCAGTTCTTCATTTTCTTGGATTTTGTCAGAACTATTTATAAAATTTATGAGGGTAAACAAGAAGACAAGACGAACTGACTAAATAGATTGGGTACTGTTCGGTTTTACCTTGAATCCAATCGAGCCAAAGAACTGGGTCTATTAATAGTTTACGTCTTAATCAATGTCTGAACAAACCGACAAAAATGTTCTAACAGGGGAATTCTTTGAAATTAGCTTTGTGGAGTGATCTGATTCGAAATGCAATAGCCCCTGGTTAACGCCATCCCGAAACGGCTTTCAAATCTTACTTATCATAAGCCATTTTCGAGATATAAGCCTTCAAAGTCTCAGTCACTTTCGCCAAATAGCAAGCTAGCCTACTTAAAAGCCTTGACGCCAAGATATCAATGTGCCTCAGTGGCCCAGTGAATAGTGTGTCAGACCCGAACTTGTCTTCTTTCTCCCTGGTTCGAATTCTCTCCCTGGCAAAATTTTTCTTTATTAAGGTATAAAAATTGATTGTCCTAAAGTCTTTATAAACATTAATTTGCTACTTTGAGCTTTTATTAAAATGTTAAAATCTGATAGAAGAGATTTTTAGTCACCATGAAAGCTAATGACTTTTACGTCTGGTTTTCTAAAGCGTTGCAAATATTTATATTTTTGCATAGTTAAACCTTGTAAACAATAGAACATTCAAAAATATTCGAATTCGTTCAAAATGATTTTTAAGCATAAAAACGGAAGAGTTTCACTGTGAAATTGGGTAAATGCATGTTTGCCAAGTTTCAGAAGTATGACGCTTTTGTAATGGCCTTAACATACAGGAATCTTTTTCAATCCCGCATTCAAGCAATCCCCATTAAATTATTTGTAAAATGATATGTCCTAATAATCAGAAATTTTCCATTCTGTAAAAAAGACTCAAAGTTCAAACTTTATGAGCAGCTGTGCAGTCTAATATTGCTAATTAATGTTTGCAAAGACTTTAGAACACTTGAAAATCGATTTTATACCTTAATAAGAAGCAAAAAGTTTTACCAGCGAGGATTGGAAACAGGGACAAGAGAGGGGCCAATTCGGGTCCATCGCGCTAACACACTATTCACTGGACCATTGGAAGCATATTGATATCTGGGGCATCAAGGCTTTAAGTTAGCTAGCTTGCTGTTCCACGAAAGTGACCGAGACTTTGAAGGCTTATATCTCGAAGATGATTTATGATAAATAGATTTGAAGCAGTTTCAGGATTGCCTTAACCAGGGGGTGTTTGCACCTCGGAATCAGATTACTCCACACAGCTAACTTCAAAGGGTTTCCCTATAAGCAAATGTGTCTGAACTAATCAACTGCTTTGAATGGATCATTCTGGAATGATCCAGCTAAACAAAGTGTTATTTTAAGGGAATTAATACTGTCCGAAAGCTATCGCACGACGATGAAGACCTAATGTAGGTGAAGCAAGACTTGCTAGACCCGGCTCTTCGTTTCATTGTTGATAAAGAAGTTTAGCGAAGCCATTCTGATAACTCGTTTATCACCCGGAACAAAGGACGCGAAGCTCCGATGAAAAGCGGAAATTTCGAGCTCGACCTAAAAAAGTGTACATTAGACGGTTGTTGCATGGTCTTTTATGTCAACATGTGAAAATTCTAGAGTTACGCTAGGGAAATGATCAGGAAATGAGCAGGAAATGCTGGCAGTTGAACGAGGGAGATTAAGAGGGCCCGGTATCGTGCGCACAACAATGTGAGTAGAGTGTGCTCTTTTCAAATATCTCCAATAATCAAATGATAAACTTGATAAAAGTGCGCTTTTCTTGTCTGGTTTCAAACTATTCAGTTAATGATGTTTGAAAATTTTGAAATGAAACATGAAAGCACACTTTTTTTAGAATGCTTTATTTGAGAATTATTTGAAAGGAGCACGCTGTGAGTGAGTGTTGCGTTCTTATTGTCGCTACGCTCTCAATAAAATGAGTGTAGATTGTGACCTACTATGAAGTGTACCCAGAGATCGATGCTAACGATTTCGTCTCTCATATTTGCCTGGTGTCCGAACGAATGCAATCGACTCTGGCTCAGTACCTCAAGTACTGAAAATTAAACAAATTGACACTTCATGATATTTTTAGGGACCTACGTAACAAGAATAAGAGACTCTCGCCAGAAAACATTGCGTGGATACTTGTTCAGATCCTTCAAGCACTCTCATATCTTCACACTGAGGGCTCGTGCTGATGTAATGCTATTCACTAATTTAAAGTTTTGTAAGAAAAGTCTCTAGAACATCACTTCATCAACTTTTGGTATCAATGAGAAAAGGCACTTGATAAAGTTGCTCAGTCATCGCGTTTCAGGGTAAGCTAATTTGCAATACTTGCAGAGAAAAAACAAATTCAGCGACGGACAAAATGAGTCGTCAGTAAAAAGAGATCTGATAGCAACAGCCGGATTAGTCAAGGAAATGCTAAACAACAAAAATCCTTCAGGTAGCTGTTTGCATAGAGCTTTGCATAACAAATCACTTTTTCGACGCCGGCCTAAACGACTTGCTCAACAGAATGATCGCAGAGAATGAAAACGTGACCTCACCAAATTACTTCAGTGCAAAAGAATGTCTGGAGCATCGTTTTCTCTCAGATGCTATGGTAGAAACAGATTTTACTCTTTTAAGTGAAAAGCTTCTTTAAGAAAAGATACGATCGAGAATTTCCCCTCGATCAGCCAAAGGATGATTCGGCATGGAAGTTGAAGAATGCGAAAAACAAAGCTATTCTGTGGAGATTGTTTGAAGCACCCACTGCCAGAATCAACTTTCATATTGAACGAAATGGAAGCCGACAATTAGTTAGTTTAGATTGAATAGATGGTTTGAATTCATTCTATAGATGCCTAATAAAGGAGCTCCAACCGAGAGATTCAACCCCAAGAACTACATAAATGCTTTCTATAAAAGCGAAGACGAATCACAGAATAACTTCCGAATTCCACAAGGATACTCGCAAGTTTGTTGTCCTAATCTTTTAGCTTAGACTTCTCTTCCAAAATAATTAAGACTTTCCATCACTCATTACACTCTATTATAGAATGAAAGACTTGCAAACTCATCAGCTTCAATCGAATTTCAAGTGATCACCCACGAAAACTACTACGACACTCTGTAAGAAGTTACAGCTTTGAAAATGTTTTAACTTTCTTTAGCTTGGCTTTTCTCTACCTGCCGTGGGTAGACATTGGTGTGAACTTTGTTGGAGAGTATAACAAAGCCGGTTCGGACTGGAAACGGGTGGCTTGCAAAAGGTTGTTGCTTCTTCTCTTTTCTATTAGATTGGCAACTGGAAAGTTGGTACACTTTTTCGTATTTTCCATAAAACGTATTTAATACGTCAATTGAATTAGACTTCTCTAAATCAAAGTTATATATTATCTATTAGGTTGAGGGAAAAGTAATGTCGGTTTGAATTCCCGTTGTTGGCAATCTTCCAGTTCTTTGCTTCTACGATTTTTTCAACAAAACAACTCGTGTTATCATTAGCTCTACTCTGCTTCAAAAAGGCGAAGCTCATGATTTTTGGGGAAGAATTCTAACCTCTGATGAAACATGGATTCAATATGAGAATGTGAAGCGCAAAAATCAGTGGCTTTCTCTAGGCCAACTCCACAACCACAATCAAACCCGATATTCATGGAAAGAAACTTATGCTTTTGCTGTTGGTGGAATACAAAAGTTTTGGGGTATTATGAGTTGTTGAATACGGGAGGAATTGCCGCTGATCTTTATTCAAAACTCTCATTGTTTATTTTTGTTCAAAACAATTGATGAGAGTTAAGGAGCTTTAAAGAAATTGGGCGTTGAAACATCAAAAGTGCTATTTTTGCATGATAATGCAAAACCTCACTTGCAAAAATCACTCACCAAAAAATCGATGAACTTGATGGGAAACTTCTGGCCCACGCACCTTATAGTTCGGACCTGGCCCCATCCGATTATTTTTTTGTTTCGGCCGTTGAAGAGTTTTCTTATGGGAGAAAAGTTCGAGAATCATGCACATACCAAAAAAAGCAGTTGACACTTACAGTCATGCACAAAAGTCTTGTAACATCCAGTTTAGCAAATTTCAAAGTGTAATAACTTTTTTGCAAAGAGGCGAATTCCCAAACAGTTTTTGGTTTTCAGTTGTCAAAAATGTCTATTTTGATATGCAAGGAAAACTTTATTGTTAACGATTAACAAAATTAAGAAAACAAATAAAAACAAAAACGGGCGTATTTTTGATGCTCAAAGTCTTGTAACATTTGAAGTATTTTGCTTTTTTTGTTTTTGTTTTTATTTTGTTTTTATATAACAAAAATTGTTTTTTAGATGCCTGGACAATATTTGTCAACTCGGGACAAAGAAAAAATTGTGGAAGCGCAGAAAAAGGAATTCAGAGGGAAAGATGTGGCAGCTCTCTTCAAATGCAGTGAAAAAACGGTATCTGTAATTGTCGGGACGTTCAAAACCACTGGATCTGTTCACCGAGCTTCAAAATCAGGTCGTCCACCACCATTACAACACCCAGAGGGATAAAGCGCTCGTCAAAGCTCACAAAAATAACAAGGATCTCAATGCGAGCGATGGAGTCGTCATGATGAGGTCAATTCGGCAAGGGATGTATCACGAATGACAGTGAGCCGACGCTTGATCCGTGGTGGGTTGGTGACAAGAAGAGCAGCCAAGAAGCCCTTGATGAATGCCAAACATCGGAAGATTCGTTGGGAGTGCAAAGAAGTATGTCAAAATGATTGGGCAAATGTGATTTTTACTGATGAGTCAAAAGTCAATCTTTTTCGCCCGGATGGCAACCACTTGATCAGAAGACCACTCAGGAAAGCGGTACGACATCAGATATGTGCGACCAATCGTGAAATTTGGTCAAGGATCAATCATGCTTTGGGGTAAGGGCTACTTTCGTGAATTAAACACTCTGTCTTTCAGGTGCAATGTCGACGAAATTCACCAGGTCCGCTAGTGCTACTAAACTCAACGCTCAACGCTGAAGGCTACAAATCAGTTCTCCCAGAATCATCTTCTGCCATTTTCAATTGCAAAATGGGCCCTGGATGGCTGCTTTATCAGGATAATGCGCCTTTTGACACAAGAGTCAATTGCTAATGGGCCGGGTCGTCACTCTCGCAAATGGTGGAAAAGCTCGTCTTCCAGGATGGTTCAAAGCAAATCGTGTTAAACTTATCTCAGCTCCCCCATACAGTCCAGATTTGAGCATCTTTAGGCTTTTTTGAAGTCAAGCTGGAGGGAAAGCGACTCAACTCGAAGATAGAGACTTGGTTCTTCATTCGCCGTGCCGGGTCATCCCTGGGAGCCCAAATTCTACGCAATTTAGTTTATTCAATGCCAAAGGAATCCAGGAAGTCAACAAAGCTAAAGGTGGACCAACGAAGTATTAAAAATTTGATAATTTCGATGTTTGTTTCCAAATGTTACAAGACTTTTGAGCATCAAAAAATACCCGTTTTTTGTTTTTATTTGTTTTTCTTAATTTTTGTTAATTGTTTCAAAAAGTTTTT
The DNA here is from genome assembly GCA_958450365.1 of Mesorhabditis belari. NCBI lineage: Eukaryota > Metazoa > Nematoda > Chromadorea > Rhabditida > Rhabditidae > Mesorhabditis > Mesorhabditis belari. Next base: position 21,594 of record CAUEEP010000283.1, on the reverse strand, counting down.
TCTTGCATATAAAAATAGAAATTTTTTGACAACTAAAAACCAAAAACTGTTTGGGAATTCGCCTCTTTGCAAAAAAGTTATTACACTTTGAAATTTGCTAAACTGGATGTTACAAGACTTTTTGTGCATGACTGTATTTTTGGCTCGAAAACTTCCCTTTTTTTTTGAAGATGGGATCAGGAACTTGCGACGAAGTTGGGAACGAGTCATCAATAATAATGGAGAATATCTCCTTGATTGATGTACGTTTGTTTATGTTTTTAGTAACAAACAGTTTTGTGACAAAAACCGACATTCCTTTTTGCTCGACCTAATAATTCAAGACACGCTCAAGTAAATTTGGGTAACTTTGAAATGAATTTGAGAATTGGAGAAAAACTGGAGACTGGAGAATTGGGTCCAGAGTTATTTCTAAAACGAATAGGTGTACCAACTTTTAAGTTGCCAATCTAATAGTTCAAGTTTAACTCACGATCGGAAAGAAACGTCGAGTTACTTTATCGCAATAAGGTTAGATGTTGTTAAATTTGTTAGACTAGTAGTGTTAGATGTGTCGCTTTTGTAACATAGAAGACACAGTAAAAACCACAAACTTTTAGATATTCGTGTGCAAAGTTGGACAAACCTCAGGATGGGTACATTCGGTTGTGGCGTGAGCTGCAAGTCTGCCAGATGACAAATCATAAAAAACGTGCATTCCGTATAGTTGTATAGTGAAACTTTTTGGCTTCTAGATTGCAAAGTTTTACGAGTTTTTTCCCGGAATGGTCTGGGGAAGCATTTCGCATATCTGGCTAGTATCAGAGGGATCGGACATGACATTGGAGCAGTATTACAAGTTTGATTCCTTGAGCTGAATCATAGGGATTCCTTGAGTTGCAGAACCGTTAACGGCCAAAGGATCGATGTGAAAAGTTGAGGATAATACTTGCTCAAATACTCGAGGCGCTCAGCTACCTACACAAGAAAGGGATAATGCATCGGGTTAGTGAGAACATGAAAATACAGAATCGGATTCTCAAACTGATTAGGCTATTCGACCAGAAAACATTGGTGTTCAACAAAACAACAATGGACTCGAACTCAGACTCTTTAACTTTGCTCTGTCCAGGTGGGAGAAGATTAGTCAAACAAATTTGTTGGAAAAATTTCAAGAGAGGTGAGCGTGAAGAGCGATTACACAACGAATGTCGACACACCGAATTTCTACAAAACCATTGAGCAACTACGGAAATCTGAAAGTTATGATTCGAAGATTGACATTTGGGCGACGGCACTGACGATTCTAGATGTTTTCCCTGGACCGAAACTTTTCAGATAACCGGCAACGAAGCTGAAGTAGCAGATAAGGTTCGATTTACTTAGCTGCAAAAACGTAATACTAAATAAAATAACTGCTAAAGAAAAAAGGAAACCACACATTGCAACTCACGTGACACGAATATTAGGGTGTCCGGAATGAAAATACCCTCAACTTCGATTGCAATTTTTTCGGTGTAGCGAACAGCTTCGCGTCTGAGTTTTGTTTTGTTTTAAAGTTATATATCCTTTAAATTCCATGTTTTTATAAAAATTAACTGTCGTATAATTTTGACTTTTTTTAGGAAGGAAGATCAGAAGTAACGAATTCGGGTGTACTTGCTCTACGACTTTAAACAAGAAAAAAGTGTCCGGGAGAGCCATAGTTCATTCTTGACAGTTTTTGGAGAAGCTGCTTATTCAGAGTAGCTTGTAAAAAATGGTTTCAACGATCTAGAGAGGGAGAGGAAACTCTACAGGATCGAAGACGTGGTCACTGCCCTCCAGCGCTAAACGACGACGATCTTCGAGAGGCCATAGAAGGTGACCTAACTTTGTCGACGCGCGAACTTGCAATGCTGTTGGCTGTAGGCGACACAACAATTGCGTTTACATCGTTCGGGTAAAGCAAATGGGTACCCCATCAACTTGTTGACGCTAATAAAGTTACTCGAGTGAATATCGCCGGTATTCTTCTTCGACAATCAAAAAAATCGAGGTTTTTGGGGCACTATTGTGACGGCCAAAGAAAATTGGATTTACTACGATAACCCATCGCGAAAGCGGCAGTGGCTAAATCCAGGAGATCAGCCAAAAACGACGCCACATCTTGATCCTCATGGATGAAAGGCCATGTTATCTGTTTGGTGGAATTTCCGTGGTCTTATACACTTTGAGGTTCTACCTTCTCTTCCAACAGTCACCTCAGATCTATATGTGCAACAGCTGGGTGTAAGCAAGGTAATCAAGGTGTAAACACATCGACTGTGAGATATCTGCAAGATAACACGCGCAAAGAAGACGCAAAGAAGACAGCAAAGAAGACGCAGGAAAAACTCGAGGATATTGGGTTGAGAATATCTCCCGCATCCGCCGTTTAGTCCACATCTGGCACCCTTAGACTACCACTCATTTCGATCTATGCAGCACTTCTTGACCGATAAACACTTCAAGGACCACGACGAAGTCCGAACTTGGGTAGGCCAATACTTCGACTCGCAGTCTCAGTATTACTTCAGGAAAGGGATCCGAGATTTGAAAGAAAAAGGGAGAAAGACTATTGCCAACAACGGAGCATATCTTTTGGATTAAAGCGCATTTTTTCTTTTGTGGAGATAAATTTGTTTTTCATTAAAAGGGTATTTTCATTCCAAACAACCTAATATTAGGCTGGCCGATATGTTTCTGGGAGTTTTTGATCTGAAGTTTTTCAAGTATTTATTCAAGGTATTCACCATTATTAAGTATCACATTTTGCCATATATTTGGAAGCGCATGAATGCCTCTCTCCACGAAAGCAAGGGTCTGACGGGTAAAGAAGTCGTTTTCGAGTTCATCTCGGATCGAGAAGTGCTCGTTTACGAGTTCAGTCTATGGAAAATCTGCCTTTTAGGTCCATTTTTAAAAAGGCGCGCGGCTTAACATGAGTTACGGTAGTTCTAGTGATTTTAAAGAAAGAAAGCTAACAGGAACGGGTTGATTGTGTTCGAAGAGCGCTCGAGTATCATGGCTTAAGGAATAGCTAGATAATTATTAGCGGAAGGTACTTTACATGGGTCCTTTAAACTATGCACGAACCCGTCCCGAAGGGCCCGAATGGGTTCCCCGCCTCCCCAGAAGCGGAAACACGAATGAAGTGAACGTTTTCCGCTGGTTGGCTAATAAAAACGCTCTGGCCCAGGCGGCAGTTTTGGAAAAGCGGCCGATGGCCAATGTGTTAAAAAGGATCTCTAAATTCATTCCAAAGTTCATTTAGACAAGGATCCTTTATACAATAAATTTTTAGGTGAGAAGAAGAGGCGCCGAATCTGCGGTTCTGGACAGAATATTTGAAGTTCTTGGTGTGCGGCCTGATCTATCTAAATCGAAGTGAGACTCTTCACTTGGTAAACTTATAAAGCAGACTTTTAGCCGTAATGGATCGTTGTCTGCAGATTTGAAAGCGAAAATTGCCTTGGTAGATGGAAGCGAAGAAGAAGGTTTATTCTGGAGCGAAGAAGAAGGTTTACTCGATTTTGGAGATCAACTAGGAATAGTGGCAAAAAAATTCTCAAAAAAGCTTCGGTGTACCATTCGGTTTTTTGAAAATTTCAAATAAAAGCGGACGGTATCGCAAAAAGATTTCTCTGGAAATGATTCCCTAATTCTGCTTTTCCAGTGAACTTATTTTGCGATTTAATCACTCAAATGTTGTTGGTGGATCCGAAGAAGCGATTCTCCGCTGACGAGTGCCTCAAGCATAAGTTTCTTCAGCAATTCGTGAGTAATTCTATACGTTGCTCCCATTACTCAAGCAGAAAATGCTTAAATTTAGAATTCAATCCACTTTAATTAAAGAATTTGGTTAGCGCTAGGTGAACCTTTTATATAGAATATTTAGACTGACGAGCCCATGGACTACATTGATGCTGCAGCTGATCTCCCAGCTACGGTTTCGTTGAGAATTGCACCCTGTTGAGGGATTTGAAAGCCGGCCGCACGAGACTGGCTTTTGACATCGATCTGCTCGATTAGATTAAGAGACAATATTAAACAATTTCGAACAATTTTGTTAAACATTTAGGCATGAATCTTTAGCGCTCTACAATGCAAGGTTTCTTCCCCGATTAGAGGTAGACATTAACGAGTGTTATCTTTTGTTCTTCAAAGTGTTCTATGAAGAGATGAAATCGCTGTTGGACCAAAATGTACCTATTTCGACCAGGTCTACCTTTTCTTACCCCAGTCACATATCTCGAGCTAGGCAAAGGAGCAAAAACAGCTTGGGGTTATCGTGATTCCCCCATTACTCATATCTAGAAAACAAGCTAACTAAGTTTGTGAAGAAATTTGAGGCCAATATTGAACGGAAATCCGTTTTTAGTCCTAGTCTCAAGGCTTTTTTACTCATACGTCTATTCTAAGATTAACCCAAACCACGATTCCTCTATTAAATGTATATTTGACCCCTTCGCAACACTTTGATTTTCGAAAATCACGAAATCGCTAATTCCTTTGCTCAATATTTCTCCAGCGTTTTTGTAGTTGACGATGGTAGTTGCATCCCGGCTCTTCCCGCCCCAGCACATACTTGCGCAGCCCTAATCGTCACACCAAGACTTGTCGAAACAGCAATTAGTAAGCTTAGCAATAAGCTTTCTTACACCCCAGACGGAATTCCCTCTTTGTTATACGGACAACTAGGTTTCAAATATCACCACTACTTGCTAAACTTTTTAATCTGTCACTTCTAACGGCTAAGATCCCTAAATTTTGGAAAGACTCAGATGCAAATTGGTTACCAAAAGGACTTTTCGCGTCCACTTAGGCTCTACTTTTTTGAATGACTTCCCCATTAGTAACGGAGTGCCCCAAGGGAGCGTTCTTGGTCCTCTTCTTCCTATTTATATTAATGACATTAACAGTTCGATCTCCCTAGGCACAAAAAGTCCGACTCTACGCCGATGACCTTAAAATTTATAGGGTACTTGCGTCCCAGAGCCCCATTCCTGATTTTACTCTTCTCCAGAAGGATCTCGATTCGATCCTTCTGTAGAGTAAATTTTGGAGACTTAACATTGCGCCGGACAAATGCAAACACGTTACATTTGGTTCATTACATCTCCCTTTAAATTTGGGGGACCTACAATTACCACAAGGATTGGTCGATGATCCTGTAAAAGATCTTGGTATACTGTTAGTTTCCTCTCTAAAATTTGATTCTGACATAAACTACATTTCCAAAAAGCTTCTAGAATTTCTAACATAATACTTCGCGCTATTTTTTCCTAAAATCGCGACTTATCGCAGGGCTCTTATAACCTATTGCCGGCCTTTGCTCGAGTATGCCACCATCGTATGGTCACCTTCCATTAAGAAACTTATCACCTTGGTTGAAAATGTCCAACGGCGTTTCACTAAAAAAAGCATACACTCGTTGTTTCCCCTCTTCTCTTATTCTTCTTCTCTTATTCCAATTTTGTGACACTAGACTTATAGTTTTTGATTTAAAACCCCTTTTATATCGCCGTATTTACTCTGATTTTTTTTTGCCATAAAATCCTCTTCTACCCTAAGCCGCATCCAGAATTTCAAAGCCTCTTGAAAATTGTGGACATTCCTAGAAATACACGTAGTCATCCTTATCAAATTTCGATCGGTTCTCATCCCCATCATCTTTCCCTTTATCATTCCTTTGCGAACCGTATTAGTAGGGTTTGGAATAAGCTCCCGTCTGGTATCTTCTCGTCTGTAGGAAAATTGAAAGTATCTGTAAACGAATTAGATCTTATTGCCATGCCAAATCTGCCCTATATTTAATCTTTTTGTACCTGTGTTTCCTAACTGTAGTCTTACTGTACTATTTTTAGTTTTCTTTCTTTTTTTGTGAAAGTATTGTAGCAATATGTTATATGCGGTTATGATTATCTGATTCGCTTTATTCGCCCCCTGAATAAAGCATATAAATAATCATCCGAAAAACAATCAAAACTAACAAAAGATCAATAAGTTACCTGTTTTCCAAATTTCTCCAAATGATAGGATTTAATGTCATCGGGTTTCCCATCAGCATACGTAGAATTTCTTTCTAAACAAAAGCTTTCTTTGTCAACAAAATACACGAATTTAGTGAACTAATAGAATTTTTGACTCGCTGAAGTCAATTCCAGTGTATTGGCAGACAAACCAATACAAAACCCTATCAGGAAATTGACGAAAGCAGCGCCGACACGTGAAACATGGATCGTGCTACAGCTTGCCAAGTGCTTTGTACACGAAACGATTCAACGAAAGAGCGCATCCTAAAGTCAAGAAAGTTTAGCTTTCTTTGTATAACGAACCGGTACATTGTGAATTCCTGGTAGAGTTTTGGATTGACTTATTTGCCGATACACTGGAATTGACTTCAGCGAGTCAAAATTCTATTAGTTCACTAAATTCCGGTGTTTTGTTGACAAAGAAAGCTTTTTGTTGCGAAAAGAAATTCTACATGCGTGATGGGAAACCCTATGACATTGAATGCTATCCAACTCGATGTAACCAGCCATGTAGGTTTTGTCACAAAAAGGGTAGCAAAAATTAGTGGGAGTTTTAGAGCAAACCCCTTTGAGTTTTCTCGCAAAATACAGCTTTTTTTTCGGCGTACACTTGATCAATTACACTGCATATCCCTATGGGCCGGTTCTTCTTTGCATTTTCTTGAGAGAAAAGTCGTTCCGTAGCTGTAATTTGTATCCTTTGCAAATGAAACTGATTGTTATAAAAGAAAGGACAGCTTCAAATGAAAATTTTTGACAATATAGTAGTTTTCTTGAAAATTATCAATTCCACTTTTGCACACCCATAATATTCTTGCATTTAAATTATATTTTTCAAAAAAAGTTTTAATCAGTTGAATTCGACTCCGCATTTTCATTTGAAATGATAAAAATATAGACTGTAACACTAAATACGCCGAATTCTGTCTAATCAGCTCGAATTTATTTATTTCTTCCCTTTAATAAGATCAATAAACATTTAAAAACAAAACTATTTCAACTGCTGGAAGCATCTGATCACTTGCGAAACGATTTTCTCCCCTTTTTCAGCTCTAACGCTTTTTCTCGATCCTATTGATTGAGAAATGGGAGAATGAAAGGAAAAAGAGAGAAAAAGGAACTCTCATACATCGGTTTCAGCGGAAAAATCCTTGTGCAATCTAAACACCTCGAAAACAAAAAGAGCGACGTGGCGTTAGCTTTGTATGGAGCAAGAAAATGTCAATCGCCTCGAAGAAAACGAAAGCTTTGAGGGTCACTTTTTCAAGCACTTTTCATTTCTCAATCGATCGAATCTAGAATGTACAAACTCGTATTCTCGTTGTTTCTTTTGTCGATGATGATCGGAGTGGCGTCGGCAAAGGACGAATCGGTGAGTTGGGCGAATGAAATTTTGCCAGCTTAAACCAGATGTTCGACTCGACCCATTAAATCTATAGGTACTAAACGAGACTCTTTCATAGGAACTACTTAGTCTTTATAATTTAAAGTCAACAATTTGTAGACCGAGATTTTGACCTCCTAATTTTTGCATAACTCATCCGGTAGAAGATCCCTTTCTTCTAAAGTCTCTTCCAAATCAAAGGTATTCCTTGACTCTTAAGTGTTTTATTAGACTGTATCGAATAGGCCGAAATGGATGAGCACTAAGTTGCCATTCTCGTCCACTGATCCCTTAGAACAAGAACATAGCTAATTTCCAGGGCTGGTGGAGCAAGACCGTCAAGGGATCTTTGCCACAACAGGGCGCTGCAGCTGGCTACGCCTGCTCGAAAAATCCGACGTGTCAACAGTATTTCGTGGTCGGTCTTTGATCAAAGATTAACAGGGCTTTTTCCATCGGCTAATTTTTGTTTCCTCGTAGTTACATTTTTGAGAATGTTCTTCTGAAAGACCCTGTCCCTATTATTTACACTTTGCCAGCATCAACGAGTTTTAGGCTGGCCAGATTGTGCTGCAAATGATCCTGTTGCCGTTCGAGTCGGAGAATGTGAATCTATTTCAATCGACCGCCTCCATTTTCAATTTGGTCGGGCAAAAGGCGCCGAAAACCGAGTCCAACGTCTGCTCGCACTGCCAAAAAAGCCACAGAGACCGATACGGCAAATTTCTTCGAGCTGAGGCGGCCCGGGGTGGCTAATCTACTGTGTGTTGAATGCTAGCCTTAAAATCTTCCAAAATCGGCTTAGACATTGGAAATTCAATTCGATACAGTGTTTTTGTATTTTTTTCGTGTTTTTTTCACTTTTATTTGAATGTAATAAAAGATTGGCGTTATAGTGGATTCCTCTTGTTTTATACAGTTAGTGTGAAATCAAAAAATGTTTTCAAAAGGAACAGGTTGACGTTAGTGAATGACAGTCAAAAAGTGATTGGTCATTGAATGCTGATTTTTAGTCCAGGTTGATTGATTTATAGAAATTTATAGAAATGAAATCAACTTTAAATTGACAAATCAGATAGATATTAAAGAACACCCGTTTTTCCTTTTCAACAACCCGAGGAGAAAAAAAGACAAAAGAGGTGAATCGACTGAAAATTAGAAATTCCAGCAATTTCAAAAATTAAAAAACACAAAAATGATTTTTAAAAACCATCACTTGTGATCAGTAAATCATTGTTAGCCCAATACAGTTCAATTGGAAAGCGAATAGAAAATCCATTAAGTGTTAATTAAGTAATTACTGTGTTTATTCTAATAGAAGCGCATGCGCTTCTATTTTTGAATCATTCCACAAAATTGCTTCTATTGAAGGCTGCGCTTTAACGTTAAAAAGATGTGGGTCTACGGATGTGGGTCTACGCGTTTTCTTTACGATTTCGATTGAGAAACATCACATAATTGACCAAGACATCGGCATATTCGCAAGGTGGTTTTTAGATCGAAGTTTTAGATCTCATTGTGAATCCGTGCCACTTCAAAACACTTTGGAGCCATACATTTGAAGACTCAAACTCGATGCAATCTTGCTCACAAAATTCTTCGCTTTCTCTTGAATCAACCTTCGAACTTTTGTTTTTCATTCTCCGTTCCTCCCTAACCCAATCAGCCAATTCTTGATCCAGTGGCTTATTCGTGAGCTTTCTCCCACCGCCTTGACTCCCTTGAACAATTTCCCAAATTTCGCAACTTTCCCTTCAGACACCCATCTCTGGATCATAGCCCGGTCCACTTGAAAATTCCTCGCTTTTTCCCCTTCTCGAATATCTCCAGAGTATCCAAATCGCTCTTATTTCTATCCGGAGCTTCATTTTCATTTTCCTCGTGTTCCAGTTTATCCTTGTGATCGACCAGTTCGCAAAGACTTCGATACTCCTCAAGCGAATCCGTTCGAATCAACAACCGGTCAGGCATCGTCCCTAAAAAAAGGTTATTCATTTTATAAAACGCAAAACACAAGAAAAGCCACTGATTAAGGCAATACGAAACTTTAGCAGTGATCTTTAAGCAGTTAATGCAAGAATTTACGAAAAAATCTTTGCTAAAGGATTGAATACTCAAAATTAAAACGTCAAAATGTTTAAAGTTGTAAGAATTTTATGGCATAAATTATCTTAAGCTCGACGAAATTTAATTGCCTAGGCACATAAATTCTAAGTTATAGATTTGATCCAAATAAGCTGACTACTTAATTGCAAGAAAAACTTATCAAAATTACCACTGCTTATGCAAAATAAATGATAAAGAATGCAATTTTTCTCAAGGAAATGCCTGATATAAGCTTAAAAGCTCAAAACTTAGGGTATTCAATCTACTAAGCTGAATATCCATAATTGTTATTTCTATTAGAGACAGCGCTTCTATTTTTCAAACATTTCACAAAATTGCTTCTATTAGAATAAATACGGTAAGTATTAAGTATTAAAGTTTAAAATGTTCTTTGTAATCTTAGAAAAACTCAGACCAAATGCTGCTTGAGAAAGCTTCAAAAACACGATTTGATCAACTTTCTGAGAATTATCTGAAAAGAACTTTTGTAACAGAACGCCTAATTACAACTAAACTGCAAGTCAAATTAAACCATAAAACTTTAGCAAATCTAATTTTGAAATGATTTATTCTTTCATCTTTGAAGACATGAAAACTTACTTGAAAAGCACTCGAATCTGACAAGGGAAGGTCAACCGTGAGCTCGCTAATGACATGTGACCTGTAAATTTCGACGCAGAATTTTACAGGACTTGATACGATTCCGAATCTGCTTATAGGTTTGCTGAACGTTATCTGGCAGGAGCAGAGCGGCTAAAGTATTTTTAGGACTCTGAAAATATAGTTTTTGGGTCTACAAAAACTGATACAGGGACTCAAACCAGAGTCCAGTGTATTTTCAAAGTCCTAACAAAAACTTTAGCCGCTTATAACTCCTGCCAGAATAACGTTCAGCAACGTAAGCAGATTCGGAATCAGTGTAAAATTGTCTTGTAAAATTCTGCGTCGAATGGTACAGGTTGCATGTCATTTGGCCGGCTCAGCCAGTTGATCTTCCCTTGTGAATGATATCCGAATCTTTCACAACAAAACACCAGCCCGCATCGTTGTATTTCGAGCGATCATCGACAACTGAACAACTTAAGTTCTTTTGAAATGAATTTTTTTCATTTTTGTGAACGCCTTAATGATACCTTGTTCACAAAACATTAACAGAATCCCCAACCTTTAACAAGAGCCATACAGAAAGTCCCATGATTGAGGAGGCGATTCTTTGGAAACATTCCGGTTCTCCACAAGTGCTCCTAAAATCGTACTGTTGAGCTACGTTCTGAAAAGCTGCTAACCCTATCTATGTTCAATTTTATAAAAGTTGCATAACACTTTAGCCTCTACAGCATTGCCAAAAGTATTGGATTGGGGACTATGACTCAGCGGCTAGTTTCCCAACACTCTCATAAATTGTAAAAACAATCGGCTGCCTGCCATTGCTATGCCAAAATCAAAAATCAAGCTTATATCCAAATTTTCAGAATGATTCCAAAACTGGTTTTCAAGAAATGCAAAATTTACGAATTTACACAAAACTTGCATTTTAAGCGAAACTACTAAGTGTATCTTTTTGGAAATTTGGCTATAAGCCTAATTTTTGATTCTCTACAACTTTTTATTGACACCAAAATGGGTTTCTTTGAAGAAAGTGCTCAAACTGGATCCAAACTGGACATCTCCAGTCCTCGATTTTTGAGTCTCACGCTTGTCTCACACACAAAACCAAAAATCCTACTACGAAAGAGGAATCCGCAAATTGCCTGTAAATGGGCCCAAATCGTGCAAAATAATGGAGAATACCTTGAATGATTTGCTTGTGAAATGTTCAATAAATTTGCCTTCTTTTGTCCGCCGAGTCATAGTCCCCAACCCAATATTTAAACCCACGAAACGGTGCATCGTTGGATGACTTTTCTGAGAATACCCCTGAGATTTGTGCGCATCTTTCCCAAATAGATCCCTGGAAATTGGATTGTAATTAGATTTTTGGGAAATTGAAATCTGCGGAAAGCTAGTGGAAGTAACGTCTCAAATCAGACCTTGATTGTTCTTAAAATGATATTTCTTCTGTTTACCGGATTTTCAGAGACAAGAAGAAGTTCAACTTAGATGGTTCAGCTGGAGTTGTACATGCTTGGAGGAATCTTCGAAAGGAAACAATGATTTTCGACACAAGAGGCTATGGTGGAGGCAACGTGATGGTTTGGGCGTCTTTCATTGCACTTTCACTGCAGGTCGATTTGAAGTTTATTTCTAATCGTATGAATAGCCAAAACTATTGCAATGCACTCGAGGAATGTCTTTTGCTGTTTTTACACTTAAATCCAAACATTCAATACGTTTTCCAACAGGACAATGCATCGATCCACGCAGTCGTCACACCAGGTCGTCTATGATCTCTAAAGGAACCAACACATTCGACTAGCCAGCTTGATACCGGAACTCAACCCGAGCGAAAACTTATGGGAAATCATAGAGCAGTCGGTTGTGCCGTTCATGCCTCAATCCAAGGTATGAACAGCACAACCGACAATATTCTGACGCTTTGCAATCAGGGCGGCGATTCAGTTTGTATGGAACAACCTCGACGCGTCTACTCTTCTGATCTTCGCTTCTATTCTCTAGTCGCAAGTATGAAAAATCGGATTTTTCATGGTAAATAGAAACGGAAGAGATTATTGGGTTGTCCAGTTATGAATGCGCGTTTTTACTATTTTGTAAAATAACTGCTCAGAAAAGAAAAGTAAAGATGCTCTGAAATTGTTATATTTTAAAAAAGTTGTATTGATATATCTATTGACTAAACATCAAAGGTTAACTCAATTTGAGCGGAGCCAAAACTTGATCCAATCTTGATCCATTTTTGGCCACCTCTTCTTCTGTGCAGTCAATTTGCCCAAAACTGAACAAATTCAAAAAACTTTTTATATCAAAATGTAGAGGAGATCTTCAGCTCGAATAATACTCATATATATCTTTTTCTTGATTTCGGTATCTTGAGAAATTTACAAAATAGTAAAAACGCGCATTCATAACTGGACAACCTAATAGTTATACATTTTTACTTTGCGTTATTTATTTCATTGTTAAATAAATTCTTTCACTTATATGCAATTATAGACTTGAAACAATCGCAGATCGAGTCTTCGAGGTGATCAGCGGTCAAGGACAAGCCACAAAGTATTAAAGAATTGAAAGCCCGAATAAATAGTGTTAAAATTGTATGGGGAAATAAAGACCAACTCGTAGAATTTTGCTCTGTATCGCTTTTCAGTTTTGGCGCTAAAAATCGGGTACTTATCGGTTATACATCCGAAACAAAGGTTATACATCTCGGTTAAGCATCCCCATGCGAGTCTTCTTGGTTATCGATTTTCGCTCGGATGAATGATCGATCGACTGATCACTTCAGGCGAGTACTTACTTCACTGAACATAACCACCCGTCACAAGTTGTCAGCACCTTGCTTAACCGAGTTGAGTCGCTGTGAGTGTATAACCGACAAGTATCAGAAGATTTTTGACAATCAACTCTTCAACAACCAAATAAGCAAAAAGTCGAAATTTTGGCTCCACTCAATTTTGGCTTGATTCTCTACAACTTTTCTATTGACACCAAAATGGGTTTCTTTGAAGAAAGTGCTCAAACTGGGAGATCTCCAGTCCTCCATTTTTGAGTCTCACACTTGTCTCACACACAAACCAGAATCCTACTACGAAAGACGAATCCGCAAATTGCTTGCAAAATGGGCAGAAGTCGTCAATAACAATGGAAATTATTTGGAATGAATTGATTGTTTTATGTTGAAGAAATTTTAGTTCAAAGCCCCGCAGTTTTCTAATTCACCAACCTAATAAACTCATAAAGTTCAACCCCATAATGTGACGCGGTCGTTGACCAAAACCTGATACTTCTAAGTGAATTTTGTTGTAAATTTTATCTAGTTTCTAAAAATCATAATGGTTTTCCTGAATTTTTCGAGTCTAGAAAGTTATGAACTCAAACTCCAAAAAGCCTGTTTTTGATGTAAATTGTGGATTTCTGTTCTCGGAAACGGTAAGACATATTAAAAACCGTTTAAATTCGCTAAGTTATTATAAATGCATATACAGACTGCTCGGGAACCTTAGTTTTAGTGTCGTATTTGAAAGTTGGTTCAAACTTCTGCCCACCTAAAAAGCAGTCAATAGAGAAAAAAACACAAAGAAAATTTTAAATGCTTACTTTCATAAAAACAGTTATGCTATAAAACTAGAGTGAAATGCTATTTACTACCAGTTTTCTCGAGAAAAACACTGGCGCTATTGGTGTTTTTATGATGCCGTTAGCAACGAGAATGGGTGAGGCCAAACTTTTTGACCACTACTGTATCTATGTTCTACACAAAAAAAGACACCTGACATTGCAGATTTCAAGTTTTTATTTCCAAATTTTAGTCGATAAGACACCTTTGTTCCTTATAAACCTGAATATTGCTTCAAACTATTTTCAGTTAGTTTACGAAAATCTTTTTCAAAAAAATTTGAGGAAAAAGCTTTCATGAGCACTGGGGTAATCTGGCTTCGCTGATAAGGGAAGGCAAGAGAAAAAGATGAAGAAAGAGCTTTTTCAATAGATAAAGGGGAAAGAAGATGACAATTTGACTGATTTAATTTTACAAAAATCTTTTTCAAAAAATTTGAGAAAAAAAGCTTTTATGAGCACCTGGGGTATTTGGCTTGCTGATCAGGGAAGGTAAGAGAAAAAGAGAAGAAAGAGCTTCTTCAAAGATAAAGCGGGCAAAAGAAGACGTAGAATTTTGACTCATTTAATGACGCGCTTGGTTAGCATTCTTCCACCGTTTTGTACTGGGAAATTCTGCAGCATTCTTTTCTAGCGAATGGAAGAAAGGCGATTGGAATTCGTTACCGATGAACTGAATCACGGCAACCTTTCTTCTCGTGCGTGTTGGGGGGGATCGATGTGCCTGCGGAACCACTGCTGGGTGGAAGTCGCAAAGGTAGCTACAGTCATGTACAAAAGCCTTTCTGACACTCAATTTTCTATTCGGATTCTAAGACACTGGGATTGATCCTTAAAACCATCCTGATAAATGTGCTTTCCTCCATTCGAAAGAGTCACAACGCGGCTCACAAAAAAGGGGCTGCTGATGTGTACCGGCGAATTATCTTTGATAAAGAGAAACATCTTGACCTGATCGAAGCAGTCGCAAATGGAAGTAGATATCTGGCCAATATCTCAATATATTGGCGGGAATCGATTTACACTATCATTGTTGGTTTGACGAGGACAAGCGGACCCGTTAAAAATTAAAATGCTTTTAAAATTTTCTTTGATAAAGTTCATGGCTATCTTTAAGATATTCATAGTTTTAATTACATAAATATATGTACAATTTATTTACACAAAGCTATCGCTATACAACATTTATTCATCAAGAAAAAATATAATTGTCAAAACACCCCTGAAAATCGTGGTGCAAAAGTCTTTCCACATTTGCAAAAAATTTTTTTTATTTTCGTTCGCTTCGTATATACTGGTACTATTTTATTTTTTTTAGAGGCCAGGAGCGTACTTGTCAACTCCCGGATAAATAAAGGATCGTCGAGGCAAGAAAAGAAGGAATGCCACGACAAGACGTCGCCTCTTAGGATGTACGGCCAGAACAGTTTTCCTTGTTATGGCAAAAGTGATGCGTCTGGAAATGTGTACAGATGTAGGAAAAAGGGACGGTCGAGGATTACAACAAAGAATGAAGACCTGATTCCTTACGGGAGCTTTCCAGAAGGATCCGAATTTGACGTTGAACGATGGAGCCATTCTTTTCAAGCAAACATCAAACAAGAATATTTCCCGCTGGACCTTGCACCAAGCAGCATTGTATACTAGAAGACCTGCTTTCAAGCCTATGATAATAGCCGAACACAGGAGGCAACGCCTTCAATTGGCTCGAACCTATTCAAATTAGACAATCGATGATTGGGCCCGAGCGATTTTTGTTGACGAAACAAAAGTTGATATTTTCCTGCAAATCGAAATCATCTGATCCAACATCCAATTGGAAAGATATCAACTCAGGTACTGCAACCTACGGTGAAATCAGGCTTGAATTATGCGTTTCGGTAGCGATCCTTTTCTTTTTATGCAGCCCAACATGATTTCTTTCGTGCGATGTGTATAAGTTCCACGGGTCCGCTTGTCCTCGTAAAGTCAATAATGGATTCCCGCCAATATATTGAGATATTGGACAGATGTTTACTTCCATTTGCGACTGCTTCCATGAATCCAGGATGGTTTCTTTTTCAAGATAATTCGCTAGTATACAAAAGCAAAGTTTGGATGGCCCGCGTTATGACTCTCTCTCAAAATGAAGGAAAAGCACATTTACTGTGATGGGTTTGGGATCAATGACGTGTCTTTGATCAAATCTCCCACCATTCTCACCGAATTTAAATGTTATCAAGAATTTATCGAGCCTATTTGAAATCGGAATTGCGAGGAAAACGGATCAATTACCCCTAAAGTCGAGCTATGGTTTTACATCAGAAAATTTGGGAGGATGATTGGACCTGGAATTCTTGATGAATTAACTTCATCGATGCTCACTCGTATTAAAGAACTACTTTTGGCAAAAGAAGGAGTGACTAAATATTGATTAAAGCTTAATTTCGTTTTGTCTGAAGAGACTTTTGTACCACGATTTTCAGGGGTGTTTTGACAATTCATATATTTTTTCTCGATGAATAAGTGTTGTATAGCGATAACGTTTGTGTAAATAAATTGTACATATACTTATGTAACTAAAGCTGTTAATAGCTTAAAGATAGCCATGAACTTTATCCAAGAAAATTGATGAAGCTTTTAGAAAATTGAATGTAAAAAAGACTTTGCACATGACTGTAAATTCTGAATTTCAAATTGCAAATTGGTTCGAAAAGAAATTGCAGCCACAAACCAATGCATTGCCAAAAAGTTTTCTTTTAAAAAAATAGACTCGAGAAATAGACTAATGTCCAATCGTCATGTTGGGGTAATTGCTATTATTCTGGTGGAAAAGTGCGAGAACAGACTAATGTCCAATCCTCTTTTGGATGCAGAATAGAATTGCTTATCGATAGTATCGATACAAACGGTATGCCCATTTTGACCGTTTAGATCTCGATTTCAGAACCTCCTAATAATCTGTAAATTGTTTCATTGGATTAAGAATGTCAGCTTTTTTGATTGCTATCTCACACATAGCAAATTCTGATAGGTGAGTGCCTTAAAAGCTTAACAATACTTATCAATACTCAAATATCGATAAGTGATTGCTAATCGATAATCGATACTTTTGATGTCGATAAGTATCATAAGGTTTTTGAGGGTGCTTACTCATTAAAAGTCGCTATGTACAAAATAGCAATCAAAAGCTGACATTCTTAGCTCCTTCCAATGAAACAATTTCCAGATTGATAGCTGTTCTAGAAACTGAGATCTGAACGGTCAAACATGAGAGGCTTGTATCGATAATATCGATAAACAAGTGCAGAATGAACTTCCTGGGGGAAAAAACTGTCCCCTATCGATAAGGTAAACAGGAAAAAAGTTGCATAAGGGAAAACCATCGCTGACTATTTCATGGTTTGTTTATATTTATATTCATCTAAGATCTACCGTAACGCTTTGGCTATTTCGGGGGTAAAAAATATGTTATTCGATGCCTGAAGTTATTGTTAAAGGTTCCTGTTGCTTTCTTCCGTTCCTCGGTTCAGTCAGTCACCAATGAGTGCAGGTGACTTATGGGATAAATCTAGGGAACTGCGTCAAAGCTTGGCCTTTGAACTGTTTTTCTTGAAGGCGATCAAGCTTACCTCATTGTCAAATAAAGAGGAACCGCCAGAAGCCCAAATGGAAGAGAACGACGACAGGTGAGATCAACCAACAAAATAATCAGTGCAAAATTCTTCAGCTATCGCCTCTTCACAAAGTCATTCAAAACTATGATTCCGGAAACACTATCAATCAAATGATGAAAATCTTGCAGAATAGAGACGAAGAGCAAACGTGGGACCTGAACTTTGAGTCCAAACTACTGAGCTCGTTGCAAATGTCTAGGTTATAGAAATGAGGAAATCGCGAATGCAAGAGCGAAGAAAGGAAGGACACCGCTTCAGTTTTGCAGCCTCACCAATCAACAAACGGTAACGAAGATCTAAAGTAAGTTTAATGGCATTGTTATTTCAGATGACATGACTCCAAGAGAAATCGTCAGAATGCTGATAGAGAAGAAGGGGTTTTATTTGAGCTCAAAGATGTCTTTTCAACAAAAAAGCTTTAGGTGAAACAGATGGGTCGACGATTCTGGCATGACCCTTTGCATTGTGCGGCTTACTGGAATAATTTGGGGCTGCTGAGGGATCTGATTGAACACTTTAAAGCAAGGAAATATATACGCGACAAAAATGTTGTTTCCAAGTTAAGAAAATGATATCAAATAGTTGTAAATTCTGTTCAGTAAGTGGATCTTAAGCAAAGAGAACTACCTTTGTGATGGCTTGTGCGCAGAAGTCGAAAAAGTTGTTGGTTTTCGAAAAATTTTATTGCTTGAGAAAACATTGAGCCATCCGTTTAGTACACGCTTTTTCAAAACATGAGGCGTTGTTCGCGGATAAGCGGGCAACGGCAGATCATATGGCAACACAAAGTTTTCGCACTATCTTGCCAGATCTGAGCGAAGCATGCTTGCTGCTTTCGAAAGTTTCCCTAATCCCGTTCTCTTTTAAACAGCAATGATCTACTTGCCTTTCAGGATGAATGGTGGGAAGCAAAGTCTGAAACAATCAGGGTGTCACTCCGCTGAAAATTCTCGTTCAGAGTGACTAATGGAAAATCAAGTTGAAAGGGGTGCTGAAAAAGATACAGTCGACACCTTCTGATCGTAAATCACTTTTGAAAATTTCCAGACAAAACGCTTCAGAAATACCATATGGGCAAAAAGCTCGATAGTAAATCACTTTTGGAGAATCCCTTCAATGGCAAACACGTCTATTTAACGCTTGATCGTAAATCGGCAATGGATTTCTAAGCCGAATTGTGCATTTGCAGCTGCGCAACTTACATTTTATTTACTATCCAAGCAAAATATGCAGCCAAACGGATTAGAACCGGAAGCGAAAATTAGCATTCAACAGCAAATTCATTCATTCAAATCCGAAATTTAGGCAAATCGAAAAGTTGAATTCCGGCAAAGACCAAAAGTGTTTACTAGCTAGCCAAAAAATGGCATTTACCAGCTTATTCACGATGTTTCATGTTTTTTTAGGACTGATGAGGCAAAACTCTCAGGGGTAAATCATTTTTGGAGAATCCCTTCAATGATTTGCAATATCGAGCCTCGAATCGAAGTTGCCTGCAAAAGAGTGTTTAGAATATGCGTTGGGCTTTGTGAGAATCGCGAAAACGTGGGTTCTCACTCTCGCCAGCAGTGATTCAGCGATAAAAGAGAAGATTAGAAAGTTTGCAAAACGTCCAATTGATTAGGGTGAATTGTTTAGAGACAATGGACACCTGCTGCACCTTGCTGCCAGTGTCGGAAATGTTGCTTCGTTCGTTGCGCGCCGTGATAAGGTAATCCCCTACGACGAACGTCAAAGAACTTCTCCAGAATATCATTGGTTACAATAACTTGTAGAGATATTCGTAAAAGAGATATTCTCAATCACATCTTTATATCTAATATCAAAGAATACATACTTGGGAAGTTTGAAAATTTGAAAATATTCGGACTTATCATGAATATCTTCTAAAAACCATCTCATGTTTATAGGAATTTTCTATTCCCTATTCAAATCCATTAATTTTTGAATTGTAATTCTTAGGTTATAAACTATCTACTAATACCAAAAAGATTCTACTACATAATAAATCTTCGTTTTTTGGTAATAACTTTTCATCTTTCATTAGAATATTATGCAACGAAAACTGGGAAAAAATCTATGGTGAAATAAAGGGATTTTTGGTACTTTCCCTAAATATTCGCCATTGCATCACTCCTTATATACCGCGCAAAATTTCCAGATATTAGAAAAATAACGCGATTTAAAACTACATCCAAGGTAGGATTAAAACCCAAAAAATCAGCATTAAAAAATGTTAGCACAATTCCATAACACAACCGAAGGAGGGATACAACAAAGCAATTTTGGAGGGTCCATTCAAATATATCTTGGGTTCGGATTTCGCGGCCAACCTTAAACTCCGCAAGGTATGAAGAGAGGTGGTGTCGGTCGGTTCCAGGATGCTTCTTCTTGCGCTATCTTTGCGGGAACCCCAGGGTTTCCCAATCATTTGTGAAGTTAATAGTTGGATCCTCAGGGTTGAGAAAGTTGTAGGAGTGGTTGACGGTCGCATGATAATATTCAAGGCATAACTTTATACCCGCGCCAGCAATCAATATACACTGCTGGACATAATTTTAAAGGTAGTCGAATTTTTGACGATTTTACGAAAATATTGAATATACAATAAGATTGTCTTTTAAACATCATTACTATCATAAGTTTACATGTATAACTGGAAAATCCAGGCGATGATAATTGGAACTTTTAAAGAAAAAACAAATTTATTCAAACAGTTCCTTTGGCAAGTGGTCATAATTCTATTTTGTACTCTTTAATGCAACTTTTTTCATTTTTAAATGCTTACATGTCATCTTTTAGATATGGGTAAAAGGAAAACGACTTTCCGACCAAGAAAAAGGCATCATTGATGGCTTGAAACTGAACAACGGGAGTAGTCGCGTATGTTGCGGCAGAAATCAACCGATCTCTCCTTCTTGTAGTCGATTCTTATGTCAGGGTCATTCTTATTCTTATGTTGATTCTTATGCCCAACTGGCTATGGTACCAAAAAGCATTCTGAAGGGAAACCAAAAACTACAAAACGGATCGACGAGCAATCATTCGAACGGCCTCAAACTCAACAACAACCCCGTCAAAAATCAAAAGCAGATCTGAATCTGGGGGTCTCCTCAAGGACAATTCGAAGAGTTCTATCGAAAGCAAGTTGATTGCTCGCAGGCGCTCGCAAGCCCCCTTTATTAGGTCGAATTAAATCAAAAGAAGCGGTATATTCAATTATCCTAAAAATCGTAAAATTCGACTGCCTTTAGAATAATGTCCAGCCGTGTTGATCGTCGTCCCGGTGCGGTGTGTTTCTTGGATTTCCCCGCAAAAAACGTTTCCCTCATGGATTCTCATTCTTCGTGACTTCAACCAAAAAAAAAAAAAAAAAAACATGTGCTGCCTTCCGGCAACAGACCTCCAAACTCATTGTTGAGGCAATCAGTCCTAAGTTGTTTTTCCTTCGAAAACAAGCTTCCTCGTCCACTCGAAGATCCTGGTCCGGCACCCTCCGTCCGATTTGCCGGATTGTCTTTGACTGTAGATACTCTAACACACATTTGTTCCATAAAGTTATTGAAGTCGTAGTCGTGTTTCTTTGTCCGATTCAGCCTCGTCTCCCAAAAAAGACGTTCCAAAAAAGTTCACGGGTCCAAGAACAGAGAAAGCGGATGATTGTCAAGAATCGGAAGTCGGCAACCCTCGAACCACGATCCACGATGGAGTGCCTACTTCTTGATCGGCATTCGTCCTTGTCACAATGGAAAACCGAGTTCTTCCCTTTGAACTTCATCGCATGGCCCTGGGCACATTGACGGGTTGTGGCGGACATGCTTTGGAATTGAAAAAGGCAATCGCATCATCTTCGGTGGGGGAAGGGAAAACATCACAAATAAATCATCAATGAAAGTAGATTCAGAATAAAATGAAGGGATGTCGAAAAATGAACTTTCCTCCTCTCCTGAATCATCCTTTAAGTTTTATTCAAATTTTGCAGAGTTACAAAGGGATTGATGCAAGGGACTGAATTTTCGGGGATATAAAGGGAAAGTACCGGATTTCAAATTTGAAATTGCTACTAATGCATAGTTCACAAGATAATATCTAACGATCTAACTATGTGCAAATTCCCAAACTCTGATTTCATGCAATCGCATTGAATTTGAATGCCATTCTCTATTGATGTTTCTATCAC